>PNEQ01066822.1:104455-164241 GCA_003012365.1 Medauroidea extradentata | reverse complement strand
AGACCCACTTAACTCCTCGAGTCATCGGATTCCTGGGATACCACTGTTGCCGCAATCCGCCACTTTTTGGTGACTTGTTGATTACCCAGCACCCACTTACTGCCGTCCTGCGACGCCACTGACGCTGCGGGGTTGTGCAATCGTCTTCCTACTCTTCCGCGACGCCACCGACGCCGCGGGATTGCGACACCGTAACAACATGTACGTAAGGCATTGAATTCAAACTGGGATAAAATTATGTTCGTGAAAAGTTTATGACCCTGACTATATATTACGTACAGAAATGGTTACAGACATGCAAAATTCGCGCTATCACTTGGTAGCAGACTAAACTTCACTTTCCTATACATAACAGTGCATAATCTGCGATTCCATTGGCCTCGAACTTTTATGTGTTGTCATTTACGTGTGTTACGTCTTTACGGAGATTGGCCTCTCTACCGTGTAAGCATTCTGCGCTGCAAGTCATGACAGTATCGGCCAGCGGGAGACGTCGAACAAGTCAGCTGTCGGAACATAACGTGAATTTTGTATGTCTCTAGGTTTTCTAACTTCCATTCATATAACGTTTTTTGTTCCTCTATAATATGTGAATATTGTTCCCCCAAAATATTAGCATGGAATTATGTAACTGTTTGTACATATCCTTTCTCATTCGAATTATTTTTTGTAAACGTAAGTTCAGAAAGGGTTTACTTTTTGTGTTTTTGTATATGTTTGAGGCTGTCGCTGCACATTTTTTGTATTTAAATATAACAGAAATGCCTATTTCGCTGCATGTGCAATAATTTTCTACTGTCGACATAAGCGACATTACATCAGCTAGAGTCAGTGATTTTTGGTGAAAAGAATTCTGCTCCAACTTTCTTCAGTGTCTTACGTGGACACCTGTAGATCTGCTTCTTGCTCAGTGGTTGGATGTTTTTAACTCACAACATCTAGGGATTCTACCCGCTAATCACAGACGTGTGTCGCAGTAACCTTGTTATGATTGGCACAGTCTTATGAGCGACACTTTTGCTCAAATACATTCTGCCAATAGCCATGACTCAAAGTTGCAGATGTGCACGTATGGCACTGAAACAACGTGATGCAGAATTATTTTTACCAGAAATCACTAGCTCTCTACTTCACTTAATATGTAGGTTCACTGTCAGAAGGTATCGATGTTATACAAAACAGAGTACAGCTTGCTTACTTACGTACCTTCAGCCGTATAGTACAGGCGGCATGATAACAAACCTAGCTTGACACGTGAAAGCTTCGTTGACATAGCCCTGTCTGGGACAATCTGACATCGATCGCTTTGACGCCGGGGCAATTTCCCGCTCAGCTAATCCCCTCTTCATTATGAGAGGAATGCCCCCGTGCGGCACGTAAAACCCTGCACGCCAGCCCACGTTATTTATATACAGAGGAGAGGTATTGTTCGCACGACGATACATGGACAACTACGACATATAATGTTTACACAAGAGGACGTCACTGCTGCTTACTCATATCTTTCACGATACACAAAACCTTTTTTCTACATTTTTACACAATATTGGTATGTTACTACTCGTCCGTTATTTTTTTCGGAACAGTGCTAGTAAGTAAGTGAAAATATTTCTATACACTCTCTTCGTTTGAATTTTATATATAATTTTTTATACATCAATGAGTTCCAAAACATACATTATTTCATGTGTAGTACTACAAAAAATATTTCGGCAAGTAGATTTCAGATACCTATAAAATCTACAAAACCTTTATATTTGCAAAAAAATATATATATTCTTACTATCATTATTATTACTGCTATTATCTCTTAAATCGATGCTAAATTAAAATATTTTATTTACCAAAATTATATTTTATTAAACTGAAAGAGATATTTATTTCTTTGCAGTTTCACCTTTCATTCAATTTATAAGTAGGGCCTCTATTTTGTCGCGAAAAGATTTTTACTCCACTTTGTTTCAGTGTCTCACGTGCACATCGACAGTTCTGTTTCATGGTTACTGGCAGCGTCTCTTTGTTCAGATACGTTTCTCACTTGACTTCACCAATCAGAATAAGATTATTGTGACTCCTTACGTCTGTAACTTGCCAAGGCAAGTGAGAGTAAAATTATCCAATTACGGGCGATGTAGCAGACCTGTAGATGTGCACATGACGCATCAAAACCAAATGATGCAAAAATCTTATCACCATAAAATCATGGCTCTAATCATAAGCTTTGAGGTCTAGCTGTCTTATTTAATTTCGATATTTTATTACTTTCGTACTTATTATACGTGTATATTTTCAAACGTCTTAAAAGGTGTGTGTGTGTGTGCGAGAGAGATTTTGATCAGTGCTTAACATCGAGGTCTTTAGCGCTGGTGAAGGGTGACATGATGTGAGTATGGAGCATCTCCGGAATGAATGGGCGGGGGAAACTGGAGATCCCAGAGAAAACCCACCGACCAGCGGTATCGTCCTGCACGATTCCCACAGCGAAAATCCGGGGACCGACCCCGCCGGGAATCGAGCCCTGATCGCCTTGGTGGAAGGCGAGAGGTCTGACCTCTCGGCCACCGCGGACCCACGTCTTAAAGGACTTACGAGGAATTTTTAAAATGTAATGGATATCACTACACACTGGAGTCTAGGCTCAAATACGTGCCAATACTAATAAACGGAAGTGTACGGAACAAATACAGACAATGTAAAATGTTGATGCAATATCCACATCAGAAGCGTTATTAACTCCAAGAACTTAGATTATATTCCTTCATGTCAGCTTGAAAATATGACGCAGCTTTAAATAAGCTAGCCACTTTGCTATTGCTGTTATCGTTATCTTCTGTCTCTCTAATTATGTTTCCATTAAAATTATTAAAAAGTTGTTGTCAACGTACAGTCCTTTTAACATTTTCCGAATTCCTTCGGATTTAGTCACTAATTTTGACATGCATTACCTAATGACTTTGAAATGGCAAGCATCTGTTTACGATTTTTAAAAAAAATGTCTTCTGTAATTACGTCATAGTTAAATGAGAGCTGGGGTGGATTTATGAATTCATTTGAAGGTAATGTATTTTATCAGAGCGCTGAAATTTAATATTTTTAACAAGTTGTCCTAAACAACCAAAATAAGCAAAATACAGTTATTCCACCATGGCTTTAAGAGTAACAGAAGGCACAACATTTCGGCCTTCTTACATCGTCAATAAAGACGTTATATTACTATGATTATAAAGAAAGAGAGTCATGTTGAGCCCTGATAGCCTAGAGTAGTGCGAGACTAGTCTTGATGACAAGCGGTACTGATTGTGGACCATTTACTGCCAAGTCGACCAATACTCTAAATTCGTCGAGGAGGCCTACGGCAGGGACCACTTAAGCCTAACGAATGATCAGATTTTCTAGAATTTCAGCGACTCTTTGGCTGGACGCCAAACGAACCTTGGCGGCAAGTGAAAGAGCGGTAGATCGATGGACCCTCTTGCTTCGGTCTCGAGTCAGAGTCGACTAAATACCGAGATGCTGTTTACTCTGCGTTAACACAGACCGCCATTACTCTCAAAGTTGACCTAGTTCCTCTGAATATATTTTAGGGCGCCCCTACCTTCCTGGTAAGAAACTAAGAAGTGTCGGAGCTTTAAGGGTGATCTTGAAACGCGCATCTAGTGCCGCATCGCCACAACGAGCCATGCACATAAACAAACGTGCAATATTTCCGTTAATCAATTTTTATTTTGGAACTTTAAGAGATGAACATATCATTTTATTGATGGAAAGTCTGTAGCAAGGTTTAGGGCACGATGATATCAAAGTTTCGCATACATCCGCTTGGTACATTTTGAAGTATGTCAGTCTTAAAAGGCCGTTTTTTGCTTTGTTGAGGGGCTTCGAAACAACTGTTTTTTAATTAGCATTGTGTCAAACAATGGTATTCCGCCCTTGTCCTAAGTGTGTTTTCTATCCATACATTTACGCAATATGAACATGTGGAATAGTTTCGTAAAAAAAACATATTTACGAAGACACTGCTAATTATTTGAAGCGCATGTCAGGCGGCGCACTTAAGCAACCTTATATTTGAAATGAACATGTTTATTAATTCACACGATAACAAACAATAATCTATAGTGTTCATTGTATACGATAGCCCTTTTCCAAGGCGACTATTGTGAATATTCTAATTCGTATCATTAACGCATATCTGTTTATTTTTTTTTTTGTGAATATAGCAAGTTAATATTTACTACGCTTTATCTCTGCACAATTATCTTGCCCGTTTCCTCCTCAGTTATTTTTACTTATTTAACCAGTCAATCATGATAAAGAAGACATGTCAATAGTGATTCTAATGAAACGTATCCAGAGAGAATGAGAAGCAGTCTGGATCAGAACAAGTTTGGTTTGCCTGTAACTTTCACATTAGCTTAATGTGATCGAAGTAAACAAGTTATAGACCCCGTGCAGCCACGACTGCGTTATCCTAGTTGTCGTGAGAACTCCTACAGTTTAAAATTCAGTCGCGTTGTTACATACGTTTGTTTGTCTAACCAAAGCTACAGCTCATTGAAAAGATTATTCCTGGACAGACTTTTACACACTGAAATAAAAGTATTGCTGTAGGTACAATACTTCTGTTAAAATAGGGACAACAGTCCCGTAAGGTTGTCGTTACTATCTGCATTGTTCCTATAACAATCTGTTCTGTAGAAGTTACAACCGGTCCTGTAGAAGGAGTAAAAGGCTACCATTACTTTACAGAAAATATTGGTACTTATATACAGAACAGGCTGTTGTAGGAACAATGCAGAGAGTAGCGACAACCTAACTGGACTGTTGTCCCTATTTTAACAGATATATTGTACCTACAGCAATACTTTTCTTTCAGTGGTGCCCGACAATTATGATGAGATATCAGTAGAAAAAGGAAAAATTCGCAATTTCATTTACCCGCGTGCTAGAATCCAATGTACTATGCGTACTCTGGATCCATTCGTTCATTGTCTGTTTTTTCAGTGATAACATATAATAGAAAATATATCAGGGCTGGAGTATGCATAGGACAGTGGATTATAACATGTAGGTCATTGAACTCGCAAAATATTCCTTTCCTTAGAAATGTCGTTACAGAAAAATTTATCAGACTGATAGGATTTATTTTTTGATTGGAAGAACATATTGTTTTATTTATTCTAGTTATCGAAACTAAATTTTCATGAAAGACTTATTGGGTAAACAAAACAATAATATACTTGAGCTTTATAGTAAATTCGTATTGTTTTTGTTGTAGCGCGTCAACATTCAAAGTTATAATAACTTATTGTGTAAATAAGATATCACTTTTGCATTTAACGTATACCTATACTATTTTTCACAGAAAGACAACATATTATTTACGTAATATGCACGTCGTTTTGGTACGACAATTAAAAAATAAGAAAACCTGTATTACATTTATTATATTATATACAGTATATTAATTTTTCATGTCATTCTACACTATGAAGAAAATTCCTTGGGGAATAATTCATGTACATAAATTGCCCTAATTGATATACTATAAATTCATAACATAATCTCGTTACTACGAGGATATACGTTATGTATCTCAGAAACTATAACTACTCAAGACTGATTGCTGACATAAGAGAACATAGTTTCGCATCATAATCCAGCTTACTGTTATGGTGTTGTATATAACTTGCATATACTCATTGTTTCATCTCTCATCAACTGAAAGTTTAATAGCATTCCACTTCGATTTGTCCTTAACCAGTAATCAGTGGCGGTGATAGTTTTCTAATAGAAATTTTCTGTCAAATTTCTCTTTCACTAGGCTATCTATGAATCATATTCGACTTCAAGGCTATAACTGTCCTTTATATTGGGTCGCTAAATGCATGCTGTTTCAGGTCTCTCAGGTCTGCCTCAAACATGTAAACGTAGATCTCATATTGAACATTCGTATAATGATTTTGTAAGAAAAATGTATTTCAATCAGTGTATCCCATTCTGTAAATTTCGTTACACGAGAACTACAAATTAAAATCTGAACTTCATAATGTATATCCGAAACAACAAAAAAAACACGCTTTTAAATTTCTGGAAAACTTTCTTTGTTAAAACTAACACTTTTGTTTATATCTGAAATGATGATCTAAGCACAAAATTAAATTTGTAAATACAGTTAAGTAGCAAACATTATGAAGGAATTGTACTAAACATAATTTACAAAAAAAAAAAATACTAGCAATTTATTCCTGATGAAAAATTTTCCAATTTTTTTCTGAAAATTTTCTAGACGTCTACTTTTCTTTGCATCAACATCTCGTCTCAAGTTATCAATACTTCTTTAAATAAATTTATTCACTAAGAGTTTTTAATTGAAAGTGTGAAATTTTTATTCTAAAGTTTTATGAAGTAGGCCTATAGTGAAAGGAGCGACGAGTATATGTTTGTCAGGAAATATTATAGTTTTAAATAATTAGACGATGTTATAATATCATCCCTGGCTTATCACGGCACATGCTTCCACGCTGTAGCTTGAAAGCATAGTCGCAGTGTTGGGTTAAGGAAACGACTCTGCTCAATGGCTCCCGAGTATCTTGGTCCAGCCGCTCGGTTGATACATGCGTCCACATTACCGCCGTCTCCCTTCCCTTCCAAGGCAGTTGTCGATAACTATCTCTCAAGTGTCAGCTTACCAATTAAATTACTAGTCGTTCAATCGATAACCATGATACGTAGCACCGTCTCTGCTTGTTGTTTCTATGGTCACATTGCTATACATATGTCGCTACATACAAGGTAAACGAAAGCTATTTTCACTCCATAATATATTAATTTCTTTAATATAGTGCTGGCTAGTTGATCTCCGGTCTGATTATATTTTCTATCAATACAGTATATGTAAGTCAGTTATGAACTAACCCTAAAACCACTGGTGACGTGAGAGGATTTACGACCCTTTAACAAAGAGGAAGGTGTGCGTGTTGAATTATTTTCTTCTTAGTTCTTTTTTTCTAAATTCTGCGAGAAGGGAAGTGCGACATTTGCTATTAAAGCGTTAATTCTCTTAACCCTGCGCTACAGTACAAACATCGAAATTTAACTTTTAAGATTTAACTTATATTCAGGCCGCAATCTCTCGAGAAAATTAAAAATACAAAATAACCATTGATTAACTGATTGCGGCCTAAATATACGTTAAAAGTTCAAGTGCATTGCTCGTACCGTAGCGCGTCCAATATAAATAGAATTCTCTCTATAAACCTCAAATTTCACACTTATCTCAAAAATTAAAATAAATAAATAATTCAAAACGTGGAGGGGGGATCCCGCCTTAAAAAAAGCTGATGGGGGTAAAATGAGGTGAAGGGAAAGTACAACATCCAGGCCCGAGCCTGGATTCGAACCAACGGAGATCGGCGCCTGAAGTTGGGTTCACAACCACCACTTTGCGTACGTGCGTACGTACGTGTAAAAGTAGAAACAATGATTGCACTGTACATGCTAGCATTCACATTCTCGCATAGCGGGCGTGCGAACGTAATAGAGTTGTTCAACTTTCTACTTCGTACGTACGTACGCTAAGTGGTGGTTGTGAATGCAGCACGTGCACACGTAAGATTCAATTAAATATTAATTTGTATTGTAAAATAATTTATCTTATGGTCATAAATTATTTAATTCGCTACGAAAAAAATACGATCATCTACCATTGCCGACATTTTGTAATGAAATAAAAATTTCCTGCGCGTGTGTAGATTACATTTTGTTGTGAATCCAATCTCTAAATACTTAACGTGCGTGCGTGTATTCGTACGTACGTTAAGTGTGGTTGTGAATCCGGCTTAACATACGACGCAACAGGGGCCGGCTAGACATTGGAAAATCGTTGGAAAAGTTTACTGTTTGCTTGGCTCCAGCGATCTGTTCATAACACTGAATGTCTTGTATCGATATTAGTTATCAACTAGAGTAACGGAAAGGGAAATATCGGGAGTTCAAGAATCAACTTGTTATAGTCCGCTGTTCTGTATATACCACGGTCGTAGAAGTACAGGTCTGGACACTCACCTGTCTGCCAACGTATTTTGCTTGACCCTCTTGTTTGGCTGCAGTTCACCAAGTTACCGAGAATGGTTTGCTTTGTTGGCGCTGCAGTCAAGACGGTCGGGCTCAAACTCCGCCCAATTTTTTCTAGTATTTATATTATACACTATATAAAGATTGCTGGAGCCATGCTTTAGGATTGTGAGCGAAGGAAGTGTTTCATAAATTGATAAAAATACGTTTTGATAAATTGTTTATCTTTGTGGGAAGAAAGTGGTCAGAGTTTGAGCCCAACCACCCTGACTGCACCGCCAATAAAGCACAACACTCTCAGTAACTTGGTGAACTTCAGCCTAACAACAAGGAAGTCAAGTTTCCAGGCGAGTGTCCAGGCCTGTTCTTCTACGGCCGTGGTGTACACGCAAGTTCCGAATATTTTGTCCATGAGCTGCTACTTCTGGAACAGCAGACAATGATCAAATATACGGGACTTATAGAGTATGCATGGGACAGTAGATTCTAACAGGCAGGTCATCAAAAGCGTGAAATTTTTTTCTTTTCCTGGCTATAGTTAATTCAGAAGCGCTGTTTTGCTGTTCAACAGGCCCGGTTATACATGTACAGCTTTAACTTGGAACTTGCGTGAAAATGCCCTAAACTGTTCACACGTGTCACAAATTGCACCATCCAATATTAGCAGGATAAATATAATACAGTTTATTGTAGACTACGTTGACTTTAAATATTTTTGCGAGTTTCCATTGTTCTAACTATGCCTAGTTGAAAAGACATTTAATACGAAACATGTTCAGAATTTGCAGCCGATCAAATTTCAATTCATTTAATTCCTGTATGAGAAGTTTTCGAGGTATGCTTGTTATCTACTTTATCCACTAGATGCAAAAAAAAAAAATGCTTGTTATCTACTTTATCCACTAGATGCAAAAAAAAAAAAAAGCTTAGACATATAAGCATGACTGGTGCGTACGTCAGAAATAACCCCACACTGAAAATTCGTTTTACCAGGAATAGCCTTTGAAACGTAACTGCCGAAGAAATTCCTAGTTAAACTACAAAGGTCGCTTTTGTATATTAAAAAAAAACTACGCATTTGCTACGGTATAGACCTGCATTTGTACTTGCAATAAGCAAAAATTAACTTTAAAATATTTGTTTTATTCTAATCATGACACTGAACCTATGTATAGGATAGCTTCTAAACCGATAATTTTAAATGTAATTATTTTGGGAAAATTACCTTGTGGGCACGCCATAATTCGAACCTGCATCCTACCACTACCCCCACCTACCCCTATAATACGTTGATTTGTATGATTTTGGTAGACTACACATTTTTCTTAAGTTCTTGCCACTTTACAAAGAAATAATTTTACAAAGAAATTTTTGTAACATACGCCCTACTGTAATACAGTTCAGAAACATGAACAACTCGAAAATCATGATGCTTCCGTGGTGTGATTTTAACTCATATTCCAAGGTACAATAACGACATATATATTTCTTCACGTAAAACATGTGGGGGCTGCAGTGTCAGGCGAAAGATAGAAAATTTGGTCAAAACGATACACCATGAAGACGGAAGTGAAACGTCAAGAAACAAGCTCGTACAGGCGCATTACATTTTTGAAAAGTAATCATAGTTTCTCTATGTAAGATATTAAAATCACTCTGGCTCGACCAATTATGTATTAAACTATTGCTTTCGGAAACATAGGAATACTTTTTCATAATTCACATGAACACTCAACTGCTGAAGAATTCGAGCATTTCCAAACATTTTCTGTTCGACTCGAATCATAATAGCAGCCCATCTAAAATAGTATTTTAAAATGTTGTGTACAATTAACTTTTATGTTCACAATTGATAGTACATATTTTTCTATAACTCATTTTTTGAAAGTATTATTATGTAACGACTCTTTTTTAGTAATATGTATTTAATTTGTTCATTGCCTTGAAGCTTGAGATCTGACTTTTTTTTTTCTGTCGGCCGAATGATTATTACCGAGATATTTTTGTTGACAAAAGTTAATGCTTGTTTCTATTTTTTTTTTTACTTTCTATTTTAATTGTGAATTTTCATCTAGGTTCGGCAATATTCGCTCGTAATGCCACATGACCAAGAACATGGTTCAGACTGTCAGAAACATCATTTGAAAAAATATTTCAAAAGTAATTTTAATGTTTCTTTCTGCACATACCCATGACTAATAGTTACTAGGCTACTGTACTAAAACTCTTACATGCCTAGCACTGTTTGATTTCAATTTTATCCGAATCGAAATAATACACGGTAAACTGACAAAAAACTCAAGCATGCAATTTCAGTGGACAGTTTAAAAAAATAACTACAGCTATAAAATGTCAAAGAAACTTTAGTGATAGAAGGCAAGGCGCCAAGTGAGGTTTTTTTTCCTTCTCTTCTCCTCATGCTGCTTCATGTCCTTGGAAATACTTAACTCAGGGACATACATCATTGGACCAAAATCGATAACGTGTCGACCATAACTCACCTCGATTTCGCGAATGGTTGACAAAAATTTTTTACGTTCTATTGATTATTCATTCCCTTCACACAGAAAGTCGGTAAACATCTACCTGGTATGATACATGAGCTAGTCATGTAACATGTTACTACAAGATGGCGGATCACAGCAGACATGACAATACGGCTTTAGGCTGAATATTCGTGTAGCAAACGTTTTTGGTTGATTTTCTTTATAAAAACAGTAAAACATTTAATTTAAATAAAAGGCTCAAGTTAGAAAACGGAAAATAATATTTTTATCCATTTCCGCCGTTTGTGCTACGTTCCACATATACAGGCTGTTCAAATATGCAATACCCAAATTGATAGGGAAGTTGGAGGAGACAAATACAAATAAATTTGGCCAACGGACCATGTGTCGGAAACAAATAGTTTACGAGTAATGGAAATTCAAGGGTATCGGGTGTGATTCAGAATACGACGACGGTAATTGTTTGCGGTACTTTATTTACTGAGCAACGTCACAGTAAACGTTCAAAATTAGCAGCATTAACCTCCGCGTAGAGCCGGTATCGCTGTAGCAGGGTGTCCCCGTACACTGGCCCGCGCGATCACCGGACCTCACCACATTGCACTTGCTTCTCTGGGGCTACAACTCGTCAACTCGGAGGAAGAATTAGTTTCATGGATTCTTGCGGAGACCACACACATACAACACACACCACGCATCTTCCAGGGAAACACGGGACTTCTTGCTACGTCGATACCGGCTCTGCGCTGAGGTTAATGCTGCTCATTTTGAACATTTATTGTAACATTGATCAAACAAACAAGTTTCTGTAAACAATTATCATTTGTGTCTTCTCAATCACATTCGATACCCCTGAATACTCATTACTAGAGGCCGGAAAATTTCGCTGATTCAATGACCTGCATGCTAGAATTCATTGTCCTATGCACATTCAAGCTCCGTCTATTCGTTCATTGTCTGTTGTTCCACTGAGTAGCAGCTAATGAACACGTAGTCGCGGCTTGAGTATACACAACATGCCGGTCATTGAATCCGTGAAATTTTCCGGCCCCTAGTAATTACTCCCAAACTATTTGCTTTCTACACACGGTTACTTGGCGAAATATATTTGTTTTAGTCTCCTTCATCTTTCCTATTACTTTGGACATTGAATTTTTGAACTATATAAGTTATTTGTCCCAAAACCTGGTAAACTTCCAGTGCAGTACTGGAACAAAACTACGAATTATATTTCCTGAGTTGCTCCAAAAGTGTTCAAAACTTTTTAGTCCCTATAAGGTGGGTACATGTCTTTTGCCAAAACTATGTCGAGTCCGCACAAAGAAACAAGAAGTTACCGGCACAACTGAGATTTACATCTTGCTTTCCTCATTGGTGGTGAAAGATTTAACTTTAATTTATGGCTGCCTCATTTACAGAATCTAAGTCATATAAAACAATTAACATTCTCTACCAATACAAATTAAGGAACAGGCAAGGTATACACCGCAATCTACCATCAAATAAATACAAGTAACGTAACAATAAATGTAATAACAGTTCGAAACATGGCAGATATTCCGTGGTGTAGTGTCCAAGATTTGAAAAATCTATGCTCTTTCTAGTTGAGTTCTACCTGACTAAATGATGGTCGAAAAGAAACAATTTTAATACCTACATTAACTTTACGTAATTAATGCTTTCCAGATACAAAGCCTTGTTCAAATTGACCAAATGGTACCGGCATGGTAAATATTTCAGATTAATTTAAAAAACTAACTCAGCGATGATATTAAAATATGCGTCAAAGACATTGAAGTCAAATATGTTAAAATGACCTTGTGTAGTGTTTCTTAGGTGCAAATTTTTTAAGGTAGATATCTAACCAGATGTGACATAATACTAATCATGTAATGCAATTTTTAAAAATTGATTAACTACAGAAATATACCTCCCTTAATGAAATTATTTGACGATTGATTGTAAAAATGTTAATTCAGTTTCTATAAATTCAACGGCTTAGGATATATTATTTGCTTACGCCACTGTCCTCCAGTAGGCAGAGTCCTTCATTTCGCTGTTATGTTTATGTCAATAGGTGGCAGAGGGATACAATTTTGCTGAAAGATAAATATCATACATGACTTAAAAGTAACTTTCTTTACTGTGACTAGCGTAATCTTCTACTCGTACTCATGGGCACTATCACTGCGCATCTTCATGTATCGTTGTACAATCGATCGAACTTATATATACAAATTATTTTGTTCTTTTGTGGCTGTATAAGCTCGTTGCGAGCCTTGGCCCCTTCTACAATTACCCACCATTTTTCTCCGTCCATCGCTAGAACTCGCCAGTTTCTATTTCCCGGAGATCGTCAATGTCTCGCATCTCAATCTCGAGCGACCACGACCTCTCTGTCCTCCTGGCGTCCTTGTGATGTCAGTTTAGGTACTTCTGTGTTACTCATCCGTGCTCCAGCCCACACAAATCTGGGTGATTTCACTATTCTTCTAAGAGGCGGTTCATTATAAATGATATACAACTCATTATTGTACCCTTACCTCCATCGTCCTTTTTCACAGTTTGGGCCGATGATGCTCCGAAGTGTCTTTCTTTTTCCTGCTAAATAGTCTTTCAGTCCTAAATCATCGATAATGCGTTTCCTTAAGATTTTTTAGTGTTTGTTTCAATGTCATTTGATAGCAAGCCTGTATGAGTTTTTGGACATACACCATTGCTAGGGGCAGGAAGTTTCGCGAAAATATTTTTACACGACTTTGTTTCAGTGCCTTACGTGCACACCTGCAGCTCTGCTTCGTAGTCTGTGATTGGATGGTTTAAACTGTCAGCGTCTTGGGGTTCTATCCACAAGTCACAGACGTGTGGAGCCCCAGTTAATCGTGTCCTGACTATGCACAGTCTTTTTTTTTTCATTTGACTGTGCCAAAGACACATCCAGTGACTATAAACTAGAGCTGCTGATCTGCACGTAAAGCCCTGAAACAAAATTTATGCAAATATCTATCCGCCGAAATTTCCTGCTTACGATTTGGTGATAAAAGCCTTATAATGATGATTATGTAAGCCTCGAAGTCTCAGGGGCTCACATGGCCACCGTTTTACCACAGACTAAATAGTAATATGCAGTTGTGTATGTCCATTAACCCATACATTATTATCGTGTTTTTTTATCTCGTTTAAAAGCGTGACTTGACGGGGAAATAAAAAAGTTGCGGGAGCTGGTAAGCTGGCAGGCCTGGTTGTTTTCTTCCAGGAAAGTGTCCTGTGCCACGCCCAGTAAATAAACCAGGCCACGCCGCCATTTGTCACCGCCGCTAATTGTGAAGAACTGATCCACTCGGGGCCTTGCTTCTTCCTGTTTCTCCTAATACCCACCGCTTCCTTCTTCCGCCCTCTGTCTCTCTCTCCTTCTCGTTTCTTTTCTTCTCACTTTACAGCTCCAACTAGACATTCCGGTGGCAAGGTGGTTCCTCTAGCCTGCCATCCAGATGGCACTTTTATATCTACTACGTGTTCCCGTTTGGTGGACTAACATTACGACGTTGCTTGGTGTTAAACTTCTGTATGCACGATGCTAATGAAATAACAAGTACTTGGAATGCCAAATAAGAGCCTGTCTGCCGTATAAAAAGTAAAAGTACATTTGAATTTGTATGTATTTAACAACAGCATAATGAGAAGTCGTCTTTATTTTTACGTATAATTTAATTGCTCCATATATAAGCTTCTAAATTGCTAACTTATCTCTAAACTCAAACGACGCGTTAAATTATGTATGTAATTTACCAGTGATAATCCTCAATCGCTACACTTTATGTGCTGGTGTCTACAGATGTTGGCGTTACGATGTTCATATGTTTTCTGTGTGAAAGTAAAAGACCAAAGTACCATAAAATTATTCCCAAGTGGCTACAAAACTGTTTTACCAACTACACAACAATAAATATTCATACAATTGGTAAAAGTAATGAATAAATATAAAGAATACCACAAAATATTTTTGTGCTTACGACAGGTTACACTGTAAAAAAGATTCCTATATTATAATTAGGTTAGTCGCTGTGGACAACATACCGTAATAAACTAATATAATTCCTAAATATTTCTTTTTGTAAGCGTGATGATTTGTAGAGCAATAATAGTACAGCAAAAATAAAAAAATTCCGTGCATAGTAAGATACTCCGTATAATAGCATACAGGCTTTAGTCATAAACAACTTTAGAATCCGTCTTAAAAATACACACTTCTATTACTTTTAATAATCTGTATTGCACCGCAACCATCTCCATTAGCTAAATAATAAAATAAGCAGTTTTGGAGTTGTATAAATTCACCCTTCCATCTGTTACTGTGTTCTCATTAACTTGGGAATTCAGGTTTCTTAAAAGTCCGATACCTTCTCCTTATCACGTCGCAATGAACGGTCCAGTTATCTTCGCGCTAACAGTGAAATTTAGTACAGACATTTTCTCCTTTCTACAGTTCTTCCGTTTTTCTCCTTCACTCTTGTCAAACTTAGGAACAGAGAGAACTTCTTAATTACTTTTTAAATTGAATTTGTTTTGCATGACACCTCCGTGCGGGACGAAGCAAATGATAACATCGTACACGAGAGAATCTTACACCTGTGGAAAATTTCTGACTGTAGCTCAGGAAATTTTGCGACAAGAAAATTTAATACTTTGCGTATTAATTCTCTTTGAAGAAAATTAACGTTTCAGCCTAAAGTAACTTATTTCGTCGGAGAAAATCCGAGGTTATTAGAGCATACATCCTTTTGTGGTAACTACATTTCATTTTCCACATTATGAAACAGAGAAACGTAATTTTTAATGTTAAAAATTTTATTGAAAGTTCTTGAATGACAGGAAAGAAAAGCCACTTGCTTAGTTACATAGAACATAGGGCCGATTGCACAGTCATATTTGAGTAAACTCTAAGACCTCCCTGAGTGAAAGGTGAGAAATTTTCATTGCAGAGACGAAAAGTGAATGAAATCTAAGGAAACACTGAGGAATTCTTAAGATGTCATCAAACCTTCCTTAAAAGATACATGTGAAAGAATAATATTCATATATCAAATTTATTGGTAATATTTTAGACGACGAACGTAATGGTGATGTAAAGGAAAGACTGCACTGGTATCGACAACATAAGTTATATCCGTTTCAATTTTTTCACGAATGCGATGTTTTTTTTTTTTTTAAACAAAATGGTTACGATACCACTTCAAAAACAAAATCAACAATGTATTTTAATCAATTTATTTTTAATTTTTTTTTTAACTTTACAGTATGCGAAACACTTTCACACAAATTATCGAATCGCCGTCGTGTAAGTTTTGTGCGTTATAAATGGAAAATAACATACATTTTAGCTACATTCGGAATTCAAAGCATGAAGAGAAATTATTTTTCTCGCGAATATTGTGGTAACACTTAACCTCAACTGAGATACCTAAATTTCCTGACTGTGCAATGCAAACGAAAACTTTCAGATTTTACTCAAGTCCTCCTTAGTTTCACCTTTACCTCAAGATTATCCTCACTTAACTCTGTAATCGACCCATAAACCCTTGCGGTAGTTCAAAGTAATCCTTGTAATTGAATGTGAAATTTATTTGTATATAATAAACAGTTTTATGTTAAACTAACTGAATTTCACATTTAAGAGAAAACCGCAGTCCAGTATTTCCTGTAAGTACTTTCCAAGACCCAATATGGAAAAACAATGTATTTTAAATTTGCTATAGAAGTATGGAGAGTTGTCTGCTTAGCATAGATCTGCCATTACTGCCAGTATGACCGGACAAGGTTCAGTTATTTGACATTTAATGCAATCGTGGACACATGTCAGTTTTTCGATACGTCGTCCCAGAAAACTTTTTTATGTAATTCGGATTTTATTAGCGGTTTTGTATCGTCTGGCACACTCTCAGTATAGGTAACACCATATATAAACAAAGGCACACATTTCTAACATGACATGTGTCCACTGGAATGAAATTACAGAAGCTACTGGCGATTTTTAATAAATTTGATTTCTCCAAGTATCTGCACTATCTACATTATCATGGACTGGTAGAGTTCCTCGTGATCTATAAATAAGTCTACAGAAGTATCTCATGGTAACGCATGCTTACACACTTGGTGGGAACTAGAGTTAAGTGTCGATAATATTAAAAACTAGCTGTCCCTTTGCGGCTTCGGCCGCGTGAACTATAGAAAAAATAACTAACTTTTAATTACGTATTAATTGATGGTGTTACTACATTCTCTGTATATCTTTAAAACAACAAATACAAACAATTTTATCCAGTCCGCTTCGCTGAGCGTTCTTTAATTGCAGAAGATCTTTGTTTTTAATTTATCTTTATTTCTCTATAAAATTGCTGCCCGGCTGCGGCTTTGCCCGCGTGAAATTATGTAATGTAAACAGCAACTCTGGACAAAATATGTGCTGAAGGTATTTATTTAACAGCTAGCGTACTCAGTAACAGTGAACTATAAATTATCTTAGCTCAGTATAAAGATCGCGCGCAATATGCTCGTATGATGTCATAGTAATTAGCATCGCAAAGTCTTGCACGGAATACGAACCCGTAACCGCACCCCTCCCACACCACAAACTTTATACAATACCTGAGTGAATGTTAAATACATGCCGTGATAATTCTTTCGTATGTAGTGGCTACAGTCCAAAGGGGTTTTATTTATGAGTAGGTTGGCAAAAATAAACAAGTGTTGAATTATTTCTCCATGATCATTCTCTTTTTTTGGGAGACTGTAACATTTTACTGCTTTTCACATCCTTAATTTTTGAATTTCATAAAATCCTGAATTTGATTTGTAGATATTTACATAAGCTTCATTCTTATCAAAAAATTATCTCGATGTCTCAACGGGTATAAGCGGTACAGATGATTATTTGAAAACACATTTTATTTTTTAACCGTTTTCAAGGACGAATTTCGAAAAATCCTGAAATTGCATTTTTTATATTAACATAAGATTTATAAGCAAAAACCATTTCAATATTTCCACTGGCTTAGGAGATTAGTGGGATTAATTAAAAACAGGTTTTATTTTTTAAGAGCTTTCATGGGCGAATTTCAAAAATTTCTAAAAACTCTTTTTAGATATTTACTTAAGCATTATTTTAAAGAAAGTATCACTTCACTATCTGAAATGGTGTGGGAGAAATCACGGATTAATAAAAAACACAATTTACAACTTTTCACTTCCTTGAGTTTCGAATTTCTCAAAATCGAAATATTTACAAATATGCACTTTTTTGGGCAATATTTTGAAGTTAAAAAATTATGATAGCTTTCCCGGTTAATTAGATATCAGGGATTCTTTGAAGACACATTTAACTCCTTTTCACCCCCTTAACTATCGAATTTCGAAAAATCTATTCTTAGTGTGTGCCTACGGGGCAAGGGGAAGCTTCCCTCAAAATTTACATGGTTCTAGGTCCAGCGGTTTGGGCTGTGCGTTGATGAGTGAGTGAGCGTGTCAGTCAGGACACTTCATTTTATATATTAAGATTATTTTCCCTGGCCATATAAGAAAAACATGGAATTTCTCTGTAGTATACGATTATGACTAAAACATGCTTATAAAATGTAAAGAAAAATTGATGAATTTTTCTTGCCGGAATACTACGTATAACAGGAAATAACGAATTCGTAGAATATGTTGCAGGTGTGTAATACCAAACAAATCAAATTGTATTGATTTTAAAATAACTTCTCTTAGAATATAAAACCCTTTTAGAAGAGAATAACCTAACGAATCACCAGGTAGGTAACTGACCCAATCGAATGCGTCTTTAAAGACTGTCGTGACAAATTTCTTAACGGCGCTGTGCACCAAAAAATTCGTAATTTTGTAATTGTACCAAACGCTGGTCAACTCTTACACATTACATTGATAGTAATTTCCTGCAAAATATTTTTATGTCCCATAGTTTTCGTGCAAGCACGTGTCAAAATAGCGATGTGACTATTTTCGCTACTTACCCAAAGTAAAAATTCTTAAGTAAGTGTATTCAGCTACGCAATGGCACCTTTTTTATTTCACGTAAACTTTAGTTTTAACAAATACAGGTACTCAAATTACGCAAAAATGTAGATACATTTAAAAAAATTTTATGCAAACAGGTTTATCATGAGCGTACAAATGTGTCATTCATAGCTTAATAAATTTACATTCCCTCTAAATTATTTCATTCATATCGTTTGAATAGTTTTTACTTTGGGTAAGTAGCAAAAATTATCATATTGCTGCTTTGACATGCTCTTGTACGTTAACTATAAAACCGAAAACATTTTATTTGTGGCAAATTACTATTAACGTTATGTGTAAGAGTTGGACAGTGTTGGTACAATTACAAAATTAGGGATTTTTCGGTGCAGTTAAGTCAAAGTGCCTGGCCTCAGTGAATGGTCATGACTGGCTTCTGCCGAAATGCTGAGGGCTGCCGAGCACTACCGAATATTTCCGAACATTCCCGAGCACAGTTTTACAGACCCAGATACAGCCCCATTAAAATAATTCTACAGAAGAATTGATTTTGTGGTGGTCACAAAATGTTTCACCACTTTGGACCTCGCCGAATTGTTTGTAGAGAGACTACATTTCTTAGTAGTCACTGCAAAACTTTACTGGAGGCAGCAAAACATTTGTGGTCAACACAAGAAACGGGTGAGGTCCATAATGAAAAAAAAAAATATATATATACATATATATATATATATATATATATATATATATATATATATATATTCGTATAATGTTTTCAAAGTTTAGTACTAATACCGCTCTCCACTAAACAAGCTCCACTTAAATGTCACCAAACTCACCACCAACCTGAAACGTTTGTGGCATCGCCGAGTGGTTTAGAAATTTCGTAGTAAAAATTAAACAACGTTTTGTCGCAGTTCATAGCTAACGATGTATCCTTTAGTTCAACACAGTTACACTTTCTTCCCAATTCCCATACACAAACTTGTACTGATTTTACTACCACCATTATGCCTAATACAACTGTCCGTCTTCCAGTAACACTGAATATTCTCCCATCTTGTTCGCTTTTCTTTTTTTATTTTGCCAACCCCAACGCATAACATGTTTGACCACGTAGTGTTAAAATTAACTTCACTACATGACCAGCAAACCTGAACGTCTCCTCCAAAATTTTAACACTCTTGAATAAGACGTTATTAAGACCAACCACTTCAGCCAATATGTTTTTGACATTTGCTGAAGCTCTCGTTTGTAAATAAGAATATTCAGTCTATGGACAGATATTTTATTTATAAAAAACTTCTCTGTGGTATTAAAAAACACGGCAATAGAGCATCCAAGTAAAAGTGTGTTACCACACAGAGCAAGAAAACTATTACTACTTCGAAAAGTGAAAAAGTATAAGACTTTTTAGGTATATTTACAAAAGAAATCGCGACTGACACATGAAAAAAGTGAAACATGTTAGTGTTGTGATGGTATAATTATCTTGCTTTAAATTACTGAAAGTTTTTTTTTACGAAAATATACTCTCCAAACAGGTTATTGTTAAGAAAAATTAGTCTTAATTTTAAAGTTCCTCTGATATAAACATCTTTCACACATACTTATAAATCTCAGACCCATAAATAATAAATCACAATGTTTGAAATATGTTTATAAGAAAGTCTGTCTTGTTTATAAAGTAACGTCATTACATATGACTATGTTAATTCGATAAAAACTCTTCAGAATACTGGACTAAAAATTATCTGCTAGGCTGTCAGGCGACAGCCAAGAAGGAAATGGAGCGTTCACAAAATATCACCTTTATCAGTCGCAACGCGTGGGGCAATATCAGAAAAACAAGTTGTGTTATTTACTAAAGTCAAGGATGTGCAACTCCGTCTGTAAGCCTTGGCAAGGGTTTGTAGCGCTGGACTGCTTCCAGGAAGAGCCCGTTATTTTGAAGACGTGCTACTAGCGACGAGATAAAACATTTCATGCAGTGACAAAATACATGTTTATAATAAATATTTATGCTCTGTTTCGTGGCTCACCGCATTGGACGTCGTCAGACAAAGGTTACGACGTAAGTTGCTGCGTGTCTTCAGCACACGTTATTCCATGCAAGCTGATGCTAAGATAAGAGTGTTTACACGTAACTGTAAAATTCTTTATCAATTGTATAAATAAAAACAATGTTGTTTAAATCATCACTGTAGTGATACATGTTAGATTTTGCAATAAAAAAAACAAATAGCAAATAATTTTTAGCATACCTTAATTCGTACAAATAAAAATCAAAATAATATAAAATTACCTAAATTTTTAGATTCCTACAAGGAACAAACTAAATTTTCTTTAGCTTCAAAATCACGTAATACCTGTTTTAAATGAGCTGAGAAAGGAGAATAATTCACTCTGTTCAATATTTTCAAGTAAGTAATGACATGAGTAAGTTGTGCATGAGTTGTATACCGAAGGCTACCTGCACTTATATCCTTACATCGAATGGTGTAAAACTGTACAGAGAAAAACATACAAACCTCACTGATAAAATTTTTTTGCACAATCGTGAATACTTGCTCGTTTAGGTTGCTCGTAACCGAAAAAAAATGGATGAACTGCACGCCTGCCTGTGAATAATACTGCGTTTTGCTTGAGCAAGCGAACTAATGCTAAATTAAAGAAACAACTCTTTTTGGCAAAGAGCCTTCAGCCAATATGGCGCTCTTTTAACTTATAGGGGCATTTTTACGTGTCTGACGAGTAGCAATCAATAAATTGTCGAAAATTATGTATAAGTTTATTTAGTTCTAGTATTTCCATCTACACAACCATGCCATTGGGCCTAATTCCTCTAGAAGCGAAATTTTAATATGTGTATGTATACTCACGGTGATGTGGTAAAGTGTGAATGTCTATGAATGTCACTGTGTCAGGTTTTATTAAAATTAATATTCGAATTGTCAACTATTTTCAGGTCATAAAATACAACAATAACTTTGCAGATCAGCGGTTGTTTAATCAGTTTTATTTTTACAAAATTAGAACCAGCATTTTAATTTTAGTTATTAATAGGGCGCATGACACATAAACTGATGCGTTAGTTAGAATGAAAAGATTTTCTGAAAGCTATACAAAAAATAAATTTTGAAACAATTTTATATAAAAGTTTTTCAAACTTAATAAGCTAATATATTTCCTAGAGTGAGGCTACCAATATGAACTCATGACGCAAAGTGTTGTGCACTTTTCGTTCCGTTCCGGTTACTAATATTATGACGAAGGAATCCATTACCGTGTCAAAATATTTGTTTGCAAAATGATACATTATCTATAAATGCGGGGTTTCTTAATTTTTCAGCTTTAATTATATTGTATTCCGAAAACTAGAGATTTTAAAAATATGTTTTCAAAAAATTTTTAGAAAACACCGTTTCAACCGGTTTACTTACTCACGGAGAGAAAACAAGAAAGTAAATACACCGCACTTGTCACGTATGGATCAAATGTGCGACGTGCTAATATCGAGTTATTGTTTTGCTACAGGGTAGAATTCAATGATCTACACTCACTCGAACACACTCCGTGACGTTATTGCCTCTAGTCTTTGTATCTCTATTACAACATAGTGGGTATTTTACAGTTCATCTTACATAATTGGTTGAAAAAGGCGTTCAGGAGAACCAGAAGAATTGCCGGCCAATAGCAGAAGGCAGCTGAGCACTAGTATTGCAGGTCTTTAGCCACGATGCATATCTAGACAAAAGTATATTTCGGGAGTTCAATAGCCTGCATGTTGGAATCCATTCTCCTGTGTAAACTCAAGCCCTGGCCATATTTCCACTAGCTGCTACTCAGTGGAACTGCAGACAATGAACGAATATTCGGAGGTTGAGTATGCGTAGGACAATGGATTCTAACAACCGAGTCATTGAACCTGCAAAGTTATCCTTTTGCAACATATACCCAACCCTGCCACTTGGAAACGAAGGGGTGGAATCTGTTTTCCAGAGGGTAGGCTAAGATTGTATTCAGGCCACGGGTTCCCTGTTTATAATATTTTAGTAAGTTTTATTTTTAAAATTGTGAAAGAGAGCAGCTATCGTAAAACTGTTACTTAAAAACATTGGAAATTGTTTTTACCATGCAGAATGTTTTTTTAACATAAGTTTTTATAATTTTTACTAATTACCGACATTGTATTTAATTTTCTTAAATTATATAAACCTATGTACTAAATAAAAGGCTACATAGTACAAACAATTTCCAACATTTCTATTAAAAGGTTTTGCGATATCTGATCCCTTTAAGGACTTAAAAAGTTAAAATCGCAAAAACAACATTAAAGAGGTACCCGTGGCCGAGCGCCGAGCAAAGCTTGAGCCGTATCAAGATTATTCGAAAACTGCTCAATGCGCACGAGTGATGTCTGCTTAGGAACAGCATTCAAAGTAGGCCTACATCACGGGTGTGTGTGCTCAGTTCAGGTTCACTACTACTCACTGAAGTATATTAAATAGTGGCCGACAATTACGAAAATGGGCGAATTTTCTGTTCCTTTTAAAGTATGAGAACCTTGGTACAGAATATTTCAGAAGGTACAGGTGTGTATAATACACATGTAATGTAAATATTACTTCTTAACATAATAAGGTCACCTCTGAATGTGTCATATAGGTGATTTGTCCGCGAGAAGACTACACGCTGTTGTGAACCTATAAAATGGCTTACACTAGGGGCTTCGTTACAGAAGATAGTTATAGGGATGAATGAGTAAGTGAATAAGATCGGTTCTACAAGTTTATATAAAGTTAAATAAAAAGCCTACGTGATTATGAGTTGGGGAGCGGTGTTAACCGAGTGGATTATAATTAATTGACTACAATGGATTAACTACATGCCTAATCGGAGTTGACGTTCCCACCTTGTTCATGATGCCGAAGGCTGTGTGGTTGTAGTCGACTAGCGGCGAGCGGCACGTCTATGCACTCGAACCAGCGACCTTCTCCATGGCACGGCGAGCGGTTGGCCGCCCATCGTGTCTTCTACGTGACCATAATGAGACAGACCCAGTTTGGCTCACTCCAGTGCCCTATATTGTCGTCCAGTTGGCCTTCTTTTCACTGTGGTTCGGAAAGGGGAGGGTGTTGTAACGCCGGCCTACTTGCTTGTTTACATTTCGGCCACGGCGGCACTCAGAACAACGCCAGTTCAGTGACTTGTGCCTAGAGACTATAGTGAGCCGCGATACACGTGCTGTGTCGTCCTTATCGCTTCTGCACTTCTAGGCCTCGAATGTGCAAAATACGTCCACCCAAGCAGCTAACTTAATATTTTATCAATGAGCGACTGCTTCTTTTTCATACCTTCATTCATGTCTAATGCTACTTCCTCTAAAGCACTTGTCCGAATTATAGTAAAATATAGTCTTGCCATTTTCCCACAAAAAAAATTTTAAATTTTCTTTTAAGGCTGTTCACGTGGCCAAAATGCATACTTGTATATTTGCACGACATATTGTTCGTTTAATAGACGTTACTTGTGACTTCACTTTCCACTTGTAAAATATTTTAACTCTCACAGTTATTCCATAGCAGCATACCAAAGTCAGAATTCGCAAGTTACGGGAACATAGTAATAACAAATACCAAGTGACTTACTCGAATGAAATAATTACACTCAAATTATATATTATGGGCAATGTTCTCAACGGTACTTTTGTATTTTTTTTTAATTTGCCATAATTTAAGTAAATTGTCATCATATTTACATTTTTCTTAAAGTACAACGCAATCTCATTGTGTTTTTTTTTTTTTTTTTTTTTTAATATTTTAGCATATTGCCCATAGTATCTCATTTCACTATAAAGTATTTAATTCGAGTAAGACACTTGGTATTTGTTATTACAATGTTCCCGTAACTTGCGAATTCTGACTTTGGTATGCTGCTATGGAAAAACTGTGAGAGTTAAAATATTTTACAAGTGGAAAGTGTAGTCACAAGTAACGTCTATTAAACGAATACTACGTCGTGCAAATATAAAATTATGAATTTTTGCTATGTGAATGTCCTTAATTGCCAAGCTCACAGACATACAACAAAATGCTTAGCTCCAAGTCGAATCCTGTCTAGAAACGGGAAGGAAATGTTGTGTAAGTCACTTCGTCTGAAGATTCGTTGGAGTAAATGGAGCAAAATGTGTTTCAGGCGTGTGTACAGTTCTAAACGTCTAATTCCTTACAATCGCCAGCCGAAGCAGTAAATTACAGCGCCAACAACACAAACAGCAGCGGAGGAACGAGAGAAGGGGACAGGAAGAAGGCAAGGCGCGAACTTTTCAATGAAGACGTCCGTGGCGGCCCAGGAAAGTTGAGAAACAACTAGGGAGGCCGTAAGTTAGAATGTGTCTTAATTGTTCAACGACACTTTCCACCATTCAGCGGCAGACACAGAGAAGGAAGAACACACACATTTATCCCACATTCCCAGATAACACCGTCAACATTTTAGACGCTAATATTGACAAGGGGGGGGGGGAGGTAATAGAGAAGATACAAATTCACAGGTCTTTTATTATCATGAACCGCTTTTCAATTCTTGTAATTTCGTGTATGGATCCTACGCCTGTAGCGTGCGATGTTCAGCTGAAGCCGATGACCATGTATGTATACTATGTACATAAAAGTAGAGTCAAAATGGATTGCGTTATTTCTGGTAGAGTACAAGAGGGGACTTTCTCCGTGCAATGTTGCCACATTGCGCACGTAACATGTCATCGTACAACATTTTGTCACTTAAAGTTTCGTCTCCAATTTAGCCCAGGATTCGCGTGGTGTGCTCATTATGCGCTTGTTTCTGGTCATCCTGTATAGTGGGAGTAATGTTACATTGAAAATCGTCACTAATCTGTCGTTTCTTTAAATATTGAACTTTAAAAACTTTTATTTATCACAGTGAAATCAAAAATACGTATTTTTCTGCACTAATTTTGTTAGATAGCACACTTGTAAGCCGGATGTACAAAATGAAAGTGGTCAGTGCAAAGCGACAGTGAAAGGAAATACAACGTTAAATGTAATGAATACCGCCTGTGAATTACTCAAGTAATTTTATCTTACATTTTTGGGTAATTTGCTCTCTTTGCTTTTAACCTTTTCATGATGTTCTCATAAATTCATTCAATGCCTAATGAACGTTGACGCTCTCATAGCATTATAAATAATTAATATTTTATTGTTATTTTCTGTCAGACGTTTAACAAGACATAGATCAAACTAAATAATTGTATGTATTTTATAAAGAAAGTAAAATTGTTTATTACAGTATCCTGATATGTCCATGGCCACAAGTGAACAAGTCTTGGTTAGTTCGTAGGAAAATAAAACCACGTTCTCTCTTGGTGTGACGTTACAAGAAACACCATAAACCAATATCACATAGAAAGTTATTTTTGACAAATTATTGGAGGGTAAAATACAAGTTGTAAACATAAATCGCCAGCGAACAGCGTCTTTAGAGCGTAAAAAAGGATTATGTTTGGCAGGGGAATATGCATGGTGAGTGAATGTGTGTATACATAAAAGAGTAATTGTTGCTGTAAAGTCTCTGTTTTCTCCATTGTAATACTGTATTGTGTTTTAGTCTGCAGGCAGTTAACTTGTGTCCAGGCGTGTATCACCCAATCATACACGTTGCAAGAAATTGCAGCGTTTTAAGTGTATGTAAGCACAAACAATGCTTGCGATTTACCATAATTTTACATATTAAATTTTGTAAGAAAACTTAACTGTTTGCTGGGTTCCAACAGACAATACGTAGACAACTTTGCCGCATATCAATAGAAAGTGGTGTGCGTCGGTGGAGGTGGCTGTACGTGGGTGGTGGTGGGTGGAGAAAAGAAGAGACGTAACGGAATCTTCAGTACTTGCCAGATGGAGCAGTTATAACAAATCAAACATGTTATAAATAAATTTCAGTCGGTGAATATTCAAAGGTTTGTTTCAGAGAACCCACATTTGAAAAGTGAATCAATGACTACTCACTGATTACTAATGATTAGGGCCCGGTAATTTTCGCGAAAAGATTTTTGCCCCACTTTGTTTCAGTGTCTTACGTGCACACCTGCAGCTCAACTTCGTGGCTATTGGCAGAGTGTTTTTGTGCAGAGTTGTTATTCATTTGACTGTTCCAATCAGTACACGGATAACTGCTATATATCACGTCTGTGATTTGCGGGTTTAACCTCCACACGCTGGGTGTTACGGCATCCAATCACTGACCACAAAACCAAGATGCAGGTGCGCACGTAAGGCACTGAAACAAAGTGCTGCAAAAATCTTTTCGCGAAAACTACCGGGCCCTACTAATGATTACTCTTTTATTTAATTGATTTGATTTGATCAGACGGGACTCAGCGAAGAGCCACTGGCAATGGGTATAGACCGGAAAAATTTCGTGGGATCACTGACCTGTAGGCTAGCCTCTAAGAATTTCAGTTAACTAAAGCAGACATCAGCTGTTCATTGGCTGCTTGCTGTGGACGTTTACATATTAAGTTGCTTCTTTATTATTGGCTGGGTATCCTACAAGAGGTGTCAAATATGTCTAGTTAAGTCTGCGAAAGTGAGACAAACTTTCAGTTGTTTGAAGTGTAGCTTGTACCCAAAAGAAAACCGTAATTTTCCAGGTCTCTATTAATGAGTGAATATTCACTAATTCCCATTTTATGTGTACGGGCAATATGTGGAATGCGTTAAAATGTTGTCTTCGCCCCTCGTACTCGGCTTTCATGAAGGTCACTGGTGCTTCGCCTCCCCTTGGTACAGGACGGCTGGGTTCTGTAGGTGGTTGTCTTGTCGGCCCGCTCACACCGAGGTTTCTTTGAACTGCCCATGTTTACTAATTAGGCCGTGTACTGCCAAGACCCCTCACCCGAGCAGCCTGCGAGGCTATATTATTCACCCAACACCGGCGGCAAAGCTGCCCTAATGTATCCCAGGTGACGCATCTTCACAGCAAATATCGTCACTTGGCAAGCATGCGCTTGCTCTCAGACTGTTATAAAGACACGATGAGAGGGTGTTGAAGTAATTGGGCCTAAGGCCACCGCCTACCTTGAGCGGTTTTGCGCGTTACAAGCTCAGAGGCGACGGAGCTATAAGGGAGACCTTGAAGTACCGTCAAATGCAACATTGCCGCATTACCGCAACGAGCCACGCTCTCCGATCCATTTTTACTATGGGACTGTAAGCAGTGACCACATAATTTTATTGGTGAATAGTCTGTATTAATGTTCACGTTTCTATCCTAGTTTTGCATACAATCGGTTAATACATTTTTATGTACGGCAGTCTGAAAAGGCAGTTATAGCTGCTTCGGATGGCTTAGAAACAGTGTTTTTAATGAGCATATTGTCTTAACAGTAACATTCTATCCTTGTCCGAAGTGTGTTTCCTTTTCGTACATTGGCACAATACGCGCTTGTGTAATAGTTTCGTACTAAAACGTATACCCCCGCACATTACGACACATTTGAAGCTCGTGGTAGGTGGCGCCCTTAACGTCTCGTCGTCAGCCAAGCAACAAGTAATTACTGACGGCGCCAGTAGCACAGAAAATGAGGAAGAGGGATTGTTTACGGCTGACCTGCAATGACAAATTGAGGACTGTGCATAAATTAAGGAGATCAATGAAATGTATAACTGAGTCGCCTGTATGTAAAACCGCAAGGACCCCAATATTGGTCCACACCACATCTGACACGCCCACTGTACTGTGACAAATTTATTAACTGATTGGCTTTCATTCAAAAGAGTGCTGGATTGACTGTGTTTAAATGAAAGAGCTTTAAGTAAAATTATCTGGTGCAATTAGGTTCATTCCGAAAGTATTAATAAGTTACTACTTTAATTTACGTAAATTATTGTTGACTTGTGGCTGTAGAGGTGTTTCAATAGTATTACGACTAGAGTCACTGATTTTATGGTCAAAATAATTTTGCACCAACTTGGCTCAACGCCTTATGTGCACGTCTACATTTTAGCTGCCTGGTCGGAGATGAGATGTTATTAACTCTCACGTGTCCCGCAAATCACAGATGTGTGGTGTCGCAGTAACCTTAATGTGGTTGGCACAATCACGTGAGCTACGCGACTCCGCAAAATCACGCTGCCAATAACCATGAAGCATACCTACAGGGGTGTACATAAGGCAGTGAAACAAATTGATGCAAATTTATTTTAACTAACAATCATTATCTCTACTGATGAACTTCGGTGAGACTACGAAACCAAGTCAGAGAGACTTACTCTTCCCTACATTTCTGAAGTCACAGCCCTAACTATTCTCTAGAACAGTGCTTATAAGTGCTGATAGAATCACTTGAAGTGCCTGTCCGCAGCTAGCTTATAAAAAGTTTGTGGAAGCGTCTGTGTGGGACGCACAGTATACGGAGAAACAAACAGCACCAAAGTGTGTCGTTGCAGCAGTCTTCTTTTGGCTTACATTATTAGCAACCTACACGTTGATTATGATCAATGCATGAGACGTGAATGAATATATTTTGGAAGTATGTTCAAAATACAGATTTTTAGCGACCGGAAAATTATTTCCCAAACTGATTTCAGATTTACGTTTTTTAACGCATGTAATTTTTTCTATAGCGTCTGAGATTTGCTCACAAGATAAAAGCAACGTTCTAAAAAGCACTGTGCCAATCAAAAACTTCATAGAAAATAAGGTGGGAATTCTGACTTATTAACACTTATTCTGTGCAACATGCATCTCACTGGAGCAGCAGCCGGTCTGTTTTTCAAGAAACTGTAGCAGTTAAGTGACAAATGGACGGGGCTTGAGTGTAGGGCCTACACATAACAGTGGATTCTAACATACAGGTAATCGAACTCGTGAAATTTTCCTTTCCTTACATATTAGAAGCGTATTTTATATAACTTTGAGTTATTCACCGAACTATAACCAAACCGCAGGCTAAATAATAATACAAACGTGAAATGTCTTGGTGGCTCGATTGACGCGTGCGAACTTCGCCGCTTATTGGCTGGCGGTGTTTTATTTTTTTTTATTCCTGCATATTACGCAGGTTTCCTATTGGCTTGGCTGTCGGCAAGCAGAATTGCTGCCTTACGCTGATTGGCTGTAGGTGTTTCCGCCACATTGCTGGCTAGCGAAGCCATTTTGCTGGCGTGTGTGAATGAGTTCGCCGCCATACCAGCTATTTCACTTCTGTACTCCTAAATGTTATGTTACTAAACCAGGAGTGAACACTGTGCCACGTGCCCAAATGAGACACGCTACTCAGCGAAGCAGTCCAACTAGCTAACTGTCGAGAATTAATATAACAATGAATGATGTCTAGTCTACAGGCTATGAAACTCCTAAATGTGCCAGTCCCTTATTACTGCGAACTTCTATATATGATGTACCTCGCTATTAGATATGATAAGACGAACATATTCAAAGTTTAATGCATACTAGACTCTACATTATTATACATTTTCAGGAATCCGCTGTGCGTGCGTTACCTGTATTATAGAAAGTAGACAGTTACACCTCAGACAAGGTAGGACCGTGTCAGGTTCTCGTTTACTTGCAAGGTTTTTTAATGGTCCAGGCAGAGTCTAATTATCTTCGAGGGCGCCGAGACAGTAATATATAGAACTAAATGTAGGCACAATAATGTGGTAGCACAGTGTCAGCGAGCAGCTAGTAAGCAGATGTCTGCTTGAAAAGACATGTGTTCTTGGGAGCTAACCCACAGGCCAGACAACCCTCTAATTGTTTCAGTCTCTAACTATGGTTCAACTGTAATCGTAGAATAAATGTACACGTTCTACTCTTAGAGGTAGCCCCTCCCAAGGCGTAACAAATCACCATGACTACAAGCATGTGTGAGCGAAGCCATTTTGGTTTATGTACGCGAGAGAAGAAAAGTTGGTTTAGCGTTTTTGAATTATAGCTTAGTTTTCAGAACAGTTGCATACATCAATGATTTTAAGTGGGTTTTACGTCCAACATCGGGGTTATCAAAGACGGCTACACTCAAATTTACATAGGTCAGGAATTGGGATAGGAACCGGCCATGGTCTTTGTTAAGGACCTATCCCTAGGGACAGGAAAATTTCGCGAGTTCAATGACCCGCATGCTAGAATCCATTGCCCTATGAGTATTCAAGCCCCGTCTATTCGTTCATTGTCTGCTGTTCCACTGAGTAGCTGCTAGTGGACAAATGGTCGGGGCTTGAGTATACATAGTATTGTTGGTTCTAACATGCATGTCAATGAATTTGTGAAATTTTCCTGTCCCTAACCATTCCAGCATTTTCCTGAAGCCACTTCAGAAAACCATCGTAAACTGAAATCAGGATGGCTAGAGCCGGGAATCGAACTCGGGACCTCTCGAATAAGAGTTTAACTTTTACCGGTGCGCTACCCCTCTCGGTGTGCTGCTTATCGTACGTTTTCAAAACAATATTTAAATAAAGTATCGTACTATAAAGCTTTTCCTATTTATTATTATGTTCACATAGTGTTGAATTTTTTTATAACCTATATGCTTTTCCTTAATTCATAGTCCACAGTATTCACTAACAACGGAGGAAGTGGGGAGGTTGTCGTGTTACCGTAATGGAAGTCGGTTGTTGATATTCTTTAATAGCGAGTTTCTTGAGACGAACTACAAATGTGATTTTAATATGTTTCGCTACTTTCCCTGGATTTCCTTCTCTATCGCGGACGTAATGGAATTTGTTATTTGTAGTACAATAAAGTAAAGATACGTAAATTGTTATAATAGAAAATTATTATGTAATTTATTTTCTGAATGTTTACCTGAAAATGTCCTGGCATTAAGAATAATTTTAACGTTTCTACCTGCAAATAAACATAACATTTCTGGAGCAATAGTATGTTTCGTAACACATTTCAAATACTTTACGTGAACGCTTTCACGATTGTTGTTACATATTGTAGAGAAACGGACGGTGTTTAAAAAATGCAATACGTATTCTGTTTTACGCAGTACTGCTAAACTTATGGTTAATATAATGACTAAAAACGGTTTTTTGTACGTCTTTATTTACAAAAAATACCTTCTTGATTAGTAAAACAGAAAAAGAGAAGCATTCGTTGACTTTACTACTTTCCTTCGACAAATAAATTTACAGATTTGCCACTTAGGGTCCCATTGAATAGACTACAACAAAAATACTATGCGCTAATTTTTTCTCTAGCACATAAGTGGTATTATTATTTATGCGTACGCTAGCTTCCCCCGTAATGCTTATTTTAGTGCCTCGATCGGATAAAAATAAACGATCCTCAAGTCGTATCTAAACAGAAATTAATTTTTATTTTCGATAAAAAATATTAATTTGTCAGTTCTGTATTTCTTTCGAAGAAGCGTTTTTTGAGGATCATTCAGACATATTTTATTTAAATTAATCCTTGTAGATGAGCGGGTCTCGGGCAAAGTCTGTCTCGGTAACGTAGCTGAAACACGTCAGCTGTCATCCATCATACCGCGCGTCAAGCCGAGTTCAGCGAACTTGAAAGCTGGATTTCCGAATCACTGGTAGCAATATCATTCGTTTACGTTTCTTTGTAGCCGTCACCAGCAGCGCGAATTTGCGCCGGCCCCAGTTTATCAATAAATCAACCATATCTAATACCGATTGTTTATCTTCTGCTGGCTCTTTTTCATAGCCACGGATACATAGTGACACGCTCAATGGTTTTATTGGACAAATAACGGAAGGCGGCATAGACTTCTATGAAAAGAAAGATTTTTAACCAACTTATCGTAGTAAAATGTTTGTAGTTAAATTTTGAATTACGTTGAGAGAATATATTTCCTGCGCACACGCTTGCCTTCAAGTTTATTCTACTTGAAATTTAAACGGAGCTTAGTCTTAATTGGAGAGCTATTAAACCCATGAACCGAATTCCACCAAAATCGTTACACAAGTGGTATCTAACAAGAACATAATATTGAAGCTAATTTCAAGTTTTGGGAAACTAAGAATTTTATTTTGTTTACAAAATTGCGGGTAAATTTAGGTGTGTGCATATATATACATATATACACACATACATATACACATACATGGATTCAGTTTCTTGGACGTACTCCATTGCAAATTGAATGACTGTCGAAGAAAACTAAACAAATAAAATAAAACCATAATTAGAGACACTGGAAAATCGCGGGAATAGTTGACTGTTTGCTAGGCTCCAACATGCTATATGTATAACACTGAATGTTTCTTATCAACATTGGCTATCGTTTATTTGCAGCCTTTGTTCTCTCTACAACAGGCCCTGTTAGAACTGCACAGCTTGGACACACAGCGTGTGTGATTTGTCCCAAAACTGTTCACACGCGTCACGGTTAATATAATACAGTTTATTGGAGACTATTTTAAACATTTTCGCTATTTTCCAGTGTCTCTAACCATAATATAAGCAGAGTATGCTTTAGTCAGCAAGATACATACACAACAAGAAATTCCAAAATGGAATCGGGTCAAATAGAAAACAAGGAACAAACAGATAATAAATGAAAATAATAACAAATAAAATAAAAAACCAAGTAACATGCGACACAACGATGAGATGAAACAAAAAAAACACAGCAAATATCAGACACGAACAGAAAAATAACAAAAAGACACAACAAATATACGAGACAAAACACAATAGGTAACAGACATATACAGAAAAGACAAACTACACAAAGATCATATATACATACACTTACACATTTGATAGTTTGACAGTTAATATTCAATTTTTAAGATAACACTGTGAATAAATACAAATTTTGTGCTATTTCTCGGTAGTTACGACACCTGTTAAAGCTAAATTCGCCATGAAGAAATATAGCACAAGGTCATATGAACACACGTGATTTGAATGTTTAATCAACTAATTTTCGCAAGTGGCGGCTCAATATAATTCTTTTAAGGTGACGTTTGATAAATTTCAGATAAATTTGGTATTCTGCATGTATGATTATGTAAGTTATGTGCCCTGACAACTACATTGATAGTAATAATTACATTTATGAGGCGTTTTTGAGGACTTGAGAAAAGCACGTACACTTCCAGAACACCCGCTTCAGGACATGTGTTTTTCGCGTGACATATTCAGTGAAGAAGAGAATAAAAATTAATGTTTTATTTAATTAATTGACGTACTAATATTACTGGTTAGACCTATCAGTACTTACATGGAGTGAAGCGATGTTTTGTATAGAAATTAAACAATATTGTATGAACTACATGCATCAAACTTCAAATATAATATGCCTGGGCTCTTCTGGCTGATGTTTTGTGAGATATAAGACACTCCATGAGGAACTAAAAAATTTGAAGAAGTTAATTGTAAATAGAACTGATTTTTTAACACAGTTTTTTTTATTTATGATCATAGCTGATAGCATTAAAACCATCATTTTTTTTACAAAGTCAGTGAAACTGTTATCTTGAATTGTAAGTTTTTTATTTTATATCGACTTTCAAAAAGTTTGTCCCTGAATAAAGGTGTTTACTGTCCATTTTATCAACTAAGTCGTTTTAAATAATCCGGGTGCTTTTTAAGAGAAGTAGAAAAAAATTATCTAGCAAATAACTTGCCAATGTTTTGTTAGAATGCTGAATTTGATCCACTATAATGAATAGAAAAAAAAGTCATTATGCTGCGTTTCAACTTAGAGGTTAATGATTCTTTGCGCCACGAATCAAAGCTTTCTCTTCAAGACGACGTTAATCAAAATCTGGTAAAAAGTTTTCCATTTATTATTTTACTGTGGGCAGTGGTACGTTTGTTTGGGAACTGTTGGGGTGAAGAGGTTTTGGTCAGCGCTTAACATCGAGGTTTTTAGCGCTGGTGAAGGGTGATATGATGTTAGAATGGAGCAGCGCCGGAATGAATGGGCGGGGGAAACGGGAGATTCCCGAGAAAACCCGCCAGCAGCGGCATCGTCCGGCTCGATTCTCACATGCGAAAATTCGGGGACCGACCCCGCCGGGAATCGAACCAGGATCGCCTTGTTGGAAGGCGAGAGGCCCAACCCCTCGGCCACCGCGGCTCCGGGAACTGCTGGGGGATGCAGCACTCAATCCAGGCAATCAACTCATGATCAAGGAGCAGAAGTGTAATTGAGCGGATGGGAAAATTATGTTATTTTGGAAAATTGGTAGGTAGGCATGGGGTTATTTTTAATCAATTCCGGACGAATTTGATACTGACCAGTACTCTGCATTATAACAAGTTTACGTCGACAACGATGTATGGATCTGCATAGAGAGCGGTTTTTATCTGAAAGTTAGTTAAAAGTTCACTATTTCGTTTCGCTACAAAAATTTAAAATGTGTAAGATAACGGTAATATTATTGATTTCATAAGATAGCAATGTTCCAAGATAAAGTTTTTTGCGTTGTTGCGATGTATCATGATAGAGACCTGGAAATTAGCGTTTATTATTTTTTTGCCCCAAGCTAGAATTCCAGCAACCGTAAGTTAGTGCCACTTTCACAATTGGCACGTGACTTAATTATCACTTCCTGGAAGTGTCTTAGCCAGTAGGGAAGAAGCAACTAAATGCAAGCCCATATCACTAAGTCATCGAGCAGCCAGTGAGCAGATAATGTCTGCTTGAATACACACATGTTCTTGGAGGCTAGCCTACACGTCAGTGAACCCGCGAATTTTTCCGGTCTCTATTCATGATTAGAGACCGAAAAGTTCATGGTTTGACTGACCTGTAGATTAGACTTGAATAATACCCGTTTGCTAATGCAGACAGCAGCCGATGATTCGCTGCTCGCGAACACAGTGATACCACATCGTTAGGGCCACGGATAAATTTGCCCCAGTTCGTTTCCTTCCTTATGTGCACATCTGCAGCGCTGCTTCATGGTCAATGATTCTTGGATGTCTTAACACTCGCGTGTCTTGGACTTCAACCTGCCAATCACAGACGTGTGGTGTTGCAGGAACTTGATTGTGATTGGCACGGTCAAATGAGAGACGTCACTTCACAAAGACACGCTGTCAGTTAACAATGAAGCCGAGTTGCAGATGTAGACGTAAGGCACTGAAACAAACTGGGGCAAAATTCTTTTCGCGAAAAAGTCATGCCTCTACATACGATACCTAGAGAGGATGATATATCGCGGGAAAACTTGACTGTTTGCTGGGTTTCAACGCACGTTCAGTTTACCAGAAGATGACTGGCATTCGCTTATATGTGGGGCTGTTGCCCTATTTGACTGATCCAATAAGAATCCCGCTGCTGAAATATTTGATGCCTATTATTGGTTTGCAGACAGCTACGTTGTGTCAGACGTACACCACCTAATCATGGTGTGTTGTAATTAACTAGAGTGTTTTCAAGGGTATGTTGGCACAAAACATTTTCGCGATATATCATTCTTTCTTATGATACTGCCTGCATCCAGCTGATTTTTGTAACGGGCTCAGTGTCTTCCACGTGGTGTATAAATATTACGAACGTGGCACGAACTCACCGTCGTTTCATTTCTAACTTGTGTCCAAATGAAAACGCAGATTAGTTTTATCTCTAATTCTGAATCGTTGATTTGCCGTCTGGTGGTCTTTGTGATTACACTTCGAGCCTGCTTTATTCGCTCAGTTATGTTCCGCGGTTGGTATGTGTGGCAGATAATATCGATGCCCAAGTCATTTCCCAAAATATTCTTACTCTCCTTTCATCTCAGTGTATACATTCACATCTCCACAAAGTTACAAAGTTTATCCTTCAATTATCGGAAAATGTTAGCAAAATAAACCAAAGAAAAAGTTCGTAAGTTATAAAATTAAGATACTCTCAGATTTTCCGTGAATTAATTTGTTTAGATTCTTCTAGTGCCGTTCTATTCATAGAGGAAATACCTATAAATCTTCCAAAATTATTATTTCAAGCTGCGTGAGATACAAAAGAAAAACAAATAACAAAATTTTAACAAGATAAATTTTAAACTCGACTCTAAGAGACCCGACATTTCTGCAGAAAACGGCGATATAGAAAAACAGGTTACTAGTATAAGCCTCCTCTCAACTGTTATCCCTGCTGAAACCGATTTGAAAACTTAAAACAATATTAGAATGTTATATTTTTTACCATTTTATGCCACTGTATCATGTCGCTGCTATGTTACGTTAATATGATTATTTGTTGCTTTGATTTAAGTAACGAACATTTGCTGCAGAATAACAGTTGCATTCCAAACAAATCTATCAACTCAATATAAATTTTACTTATTAGGAAATGTTTTCAGGCACAAGCATATCCTACTTGGATGTTATATTTACAAAGAAAACTAGAGAAACTTGAATAATATCGGTTGTAATAAATCTGAGTCAAAATGTCCCTGAAGTTATAGACTGGAGTTCTTTTGGTAATTTTAGTAAACTACGAAATTTATTTTTATTTTTGCATGAAATGTTTTATTGGGACATTAAATTATGCGGTTAGTGTTTGTTGGCTGGAAAATTTCCACTGGGGTTTGTCGTGGAATTTTTACAGCCGTTTGTTATACTTCATAAAACCAACCATGTTGTTGGTTCTGACTTTGCAACATCGCTGCCAGGCGTGTGAAGGTTTTTTTTTCGAGCGCAGCCTCGTCGTGTTGGAAGCAAAGCTGGTGCAAAAACAGTCAGAGAGGAGGGGGAGGAGTAAGGGGTGTTGAGGAAAATTCCCTGTCCTTGTTTTACTAATCGCTCTATAGTTATGCTTTTCCCTCACCCCCCTTACCCTCTAGTTTAAAAAAAATCACTTTTTTCTCCCGTAGAAGGTAAAGTAAGGTAACTAACTGGTATTTACGTTTCGTCAACAACGAAGTCGTTAGAGTTAGTAACACACAGTGACACGAACTGGGTCAGGAATAAGTAGAGACTGGGAAAATCGCGGGTTCAGTGATACGTATAAAAAGTTCGGAATAAAGTGAGCACTCGGAAAAAAAACCCTGCTAAAGATCTATTTCCAGCTTATTCGTATCTTTCCGCGTTTAACGGCTAACGACGGGAGACGTCTAACCTCCTGGGACACGTCACTTTATGTTTGCGCATGTAAGATAAATTTTTCAGTCGATAGGTACCTATATAGTTTGATAAAAAAAAAGAAGTTTATTAATTATATAAAATACAATTATATCGCTGTCGGTTGATTTTGTTTCAGTATTGTATTTAAATGGAACTATGTTGTGTTATTTCGTTGCCAACCATACAAGCAGTAAGGTGACTATCGGCAAATTGAATTATATGTAGTAACAGCTAGTGATATTTTTCAAAGGTTAAATAATTAGTGTTCCCTTTATTCCGAACGGCCTATAGGCTAGCCTCCAAGAATATCTGTGTATTCAAGCAGACAACAGCTACTCTTTATCTGCTCGCTGACACAGTAAAATGGGCCCGCATTTAGTTACGTAGTTATTATTAGCTCTTCGACTTCAAGGCGGTGTCAGATAAGTCAACGGTCAATTGTGAAAGTAGCACGAACTTACAGTTGCTGGAATTCTAGCTTGTGCCTAGAAGAAAACGCAAATTTTTCAGGTCTCTAGGAATAAGCCATGGCTAGAGATGATGACACATCGGGAAAATTTTTTGTGCCAACATACCTTTGAAAACACTGCAGTTTCTTGTGACATGTGTGATTGGGTGATATACATCTGATACAACGTAGGCATCAAATATTACAATAACGGGATTCTTATTGACTCAGTCAAATAGGGCAACAGTTCTACGTGCAAGAGAAATACAGTAATCTTGACATAAACTGAACGTACGTTGAAACACAACAAAGTCAAGTTTTCCCGTGATAAACCATCGTATCAAGCCACGACCCTCGTTACAGCACCACCGCTGCATTCGTCCGAAGCAATTTCAGTAAACCATGGAAAACCTTCATGAGGATGGCTGTAGTCAGGAATCGGACCCGGGTCCTCCTGAATTCGAGTCCAACGAGTTACCGTTGCGCCATCTCGCTCGGTTCTCCTAGATGAAAATGAAGGTCCAAGACACTCCTTAAAGCTCTTATATTTTTCCTTAAGTAAGTTATTTGTATTCTTTATAACATATAATTGTATAAAGGCAAGTCGTCTTTCTGCAGTTTTATTACACCCTCCCTCATTTGTTACGAGCCATTTTATCAAAACATTTAGAGCTGTGATTTTTTTTCTAATTCTTTCGTGATAATTATATGTGTAAGTCTAAAGGAGAGCGTATATCATATAACAATCTTAAAGTTCTAATGAAAATAATTTTGATTAAACTGAGTATTATATTTTTGACAAAGAAAATTATTTGACGAATTATATAGCTTACGAAAATCAATTTTAATCTTATAATGAGCAAGCAGTGTTCTTCTCTAAAAAATTTCTACAAAATAAATATTATTTTCAACAAAACTGAGTAACAGTTTAACGATATCTGCTCTTTGTTAGATAATAAAATTAACTCGAAACGCAGTAAAAATGAGGGACCATCCTAATGTTTCTGGGCAAATACTGACAACATTAAGTAAAATAACGTGACTCAATCCCAGACGTCAAAACTACAAAACGTGTAATTTCAGTGTTACTAAGTTATGTTAACTTTCTCTGACGGAAATGTAATATCCATTAAACCCGTCAGGAGATATGCTTAACGTGTGTCAGTTAACTGTTATATACTTCTGGTTGCAGTAATTTTAAAGTGAAATACAGTCACTTACGTAAACCACTTTATTATATCTCAAAAAAGTACTGTCTGATTTCCACAAATATCTCGGCTCTAAACCTTGTTTTTTAAAAGACCGTAAACCTTCTCAGCAAACCAAAATTGTCACATAACTGAAGTCTTCACTAGCACACCACAGCATTTTTCGCATTTAAATGAGAAAAATGTGTACATTGCCATTCAAAATCCAAATTTTACATATCCCGTAAATGTATAAGGGGTCTCAGTAATCGCGAATTGCATTTTAAAAATTCTAAATAAAAATGTCGATATTTAAGCATATAAATGTATATATACGCGTGTGTGTGCGTGTGCGTGATCGTGTGTGCGTGTGCGTGAGCGTGTGTGCGTGTGCGTGAGCATGTGTGCGTGTGCGTGATCGTGTGTGTGCGTGAGCGTGATCGTGTGTGAGCGTGAGCGTGTGTGCGCGTGTCGCTGTGGTAATCCTCTCACTGCAAATATATAGGGATAAGTAGGGTCACTAACTTTTCGCGAAAATAATTTTGCCCCAGTTGGTTTCAGTGCCTTACGTGCAACATCTGCAGCTCTGCTTCATTGTCAGTGACTGGATGCCGTAACACACAGCGCGTGGAGGTTAAACCCGCAAATCACAGACGTGATGTGTGGCAGTTATCAGTGTACTGATTCGCACAGTCTAATGAATAACGACTCTGCACAAAAACACTCTGCCAATAGTCATTATGTAGAGCTGCAGGTGTGCACGTAAGACACTGAAACAAAGTGGGGCGAAAACTACCGGGCCCTATATATTGGCAGCGGTGTTTGTGAAGTGACGTCTCTCATTTGTCTGTGCCAATCACAGTAAGGTCACTGCAACACCAGATGTTTGTATTTTGCTGGTAGAACCCCAAGACTCGTGACAGTTAAAACACCCAATCACTGACTGTGAAACAGAACTACACATGTACTTAAGGCATTGAATTCAAACTGGGTTAAAATTATTTTCGTGAAAAGTTCATGGCCCTAGGAGGCGTGCTTAAGTTCTACTTCTGTCAATTTTCGCTACCCAATAGAATGCCACGTATCAATAAAATATTCTGACAGAAAATTTTAAAACAATCCCAGGTGCATCAATTTCGCGTGTTTCATCTAGCTTCCGCTTAGATTTCAGAGTCTTATACAGGCGCTGGACTATTTCCTTGCATTGGTTGTTAGTGATAAAGTTAGCACTTTTGATGAACACATTGTCTAGATAATTTAAAATTATTTCATACTAGCAGTCCCCCGCGGCTTTGCTCGCGAGTATGATTCGTAACTGATAATATCTACTTTAATTGAAAAACCTCTCTGTACACCAGATTGGTAGGGCCACGATTTTGTCGCGAAAAGATTTTTGCCCCACTTTGTTTCAGTGACTCACGTGCACATCGGCAGTTCTGTTTCAAGGTTATTGGCAGCGTGTCTTTGCTCAGACACGTTTCTCATTTGACTGCACCAATCAGAATAAAATTATTGTGAGTCTGTACGTCTATAATTTGTCAAGGCAAGTGAGAGTAATATCATCCAATCACAGACGATGTAGCAGAGCTGCAGGTGTGCACATGACGCATCGAAACCAAATGTTGGAAAAATCTTTTCACCATAAAATCGTGGCTCTACAGATTGGTACTTCAGTCATCAAGTGTTAGAATGTCCTAGTGGCTAGTTGAACTAACTCTGCAGCAGGGTAAGTAGTTGAAGCTATCCACGCGAAAAGTAGTCTTAAGTTTGTCCCTGCCACTAACAGTAACTTCGTCTGGGACTTATTTATAGTCACATCAATGTTAACGTTGTGAGATAGTTACAGAATCTTTATTGTATGAGGGTAATCGAATGAGAAACGTCTGACTTATCCTGCGCACAACCATTGGTGACGGTACCCTCAATTACATATTTTTTAAATATTCACTTGAAGTTTAATGCCATTAGAAAGGTTTTTGTGGGAAAAAATTTCGCGGAAACGTATTTGGTGCGCTGAGCTGATGCTGTCGAGGAACCTAAGTGTAAAGTGAACTGCATAATCCATTTTACCCCTTTAAAACTACTAAATGTAAGTTGCACTAATTCAATCTGCCTTGTAGTTTTTTTTTGACATAACTGAACGTTCGCACGCAGTTTTTAACGGAATTCGAACTCAGAAACTTCCGGAATGTAGACCTGAGCAACAAACAACTGCGTCACGTAACGTCGAAATAATAAGTCAAAATAAATTTTAATTTAAAAATAAAATATTCGTGTCATGAGCTCATAGAGGTTGTACAACACCACGTCTCGATATGTTATTGTAGAGTGGAACTTCTGTATAAGTTATTTCTCGCTGCTCGTACTCGCTTTTAGGGTCGTCAGCTTTGAAAGTTTACAAACATAATTTTATTCTTAATAATCAAGTTAGCTTATAAAGTAAAAAAAATACATAAATATTTATTTGTTTCTTTATTTAATACTTACGTAAGCATCACTGTGACGCGAACAACACCTCAAAATTTCTACTGGTAAGGTAGATATCATGGGTTCACGGAAAACAAATTTTGTGCTTTTTCACCCTTTTGTGTGTCGAATTTAGAAATATTTTTAATTCACATCTTAGACATTTGTATAAGTATTCTATTGAAGTGCAAATCACGACGATAGCCCGTTCAGTCGAATCAAAATCGATCATTCACTAAAAAATATATGACCACTGCACAGTACTGAGAGTTCGAATTTCGAAAAATCTAAAAAAACCGTTTTGCGATCATTTTTGTAATCATCATCCTGAATAAAAAATTAACTGTATATCTCGACGGGTTCGATAGATATTGAGGATTTATCTAAAAGACATTCAAGGTATTTTCACCTCCTAAGAGAGCGAATTTCGAAAAACCAATTAATTACGTTTTAGAATACTTTATTGGTGTCTCGTAGATGTAAAAAACATGACAATAGCCCGCTGAGCTCAAGATATATCAACGATTAATTGAAAACACATTTCACCACTTCTCACCTCCTTAGGTGGCGAATTTCGAAAATTTGTGAAATTTCTTTTCATGAAGTATTTGAGTAAGCACCAGTTTTAAACATAAATCACGTCGCTATTTTAAAATGAATAGAATCTATATATGTGTATATATCGATTGTGAATCGAAAACACATTTGACCTCTTTTTTGCCTCTTTGAAGCTGAATGCGGAAAATATATTTTAAAGGTATTTAAATATTTACATAAGCATCAGTCTAAAGCACAGAGTACTTCGTTACCTCAAATGGTTCGGTAGAAATAGAGTAATAATCGATAGCACATTTCACACATGTTCACCACCTTAATTAAAGGATTTCAAATCTTCTTAGAGTACTGTCATAGACATTTGTATACGTAACTATTTGAAGTAAAATTTACGACGATAGTCTATTGTATTTCAGTGAAATACGATTCTTAAAAAACACATTTTGCCCTTTTTTACTGCATGGGGGTCGAATTTTAAAAAATCCTAAAACTGCTTTTTGGGTATTTACGTAAGTAACATTTTCAAGTGAAAACCAACTCTCTATCCCGAGGGATTCGATATATGTCGATAGTTGATCGGAAACACATTTAATTTCTTTTCACCCCCTTAAATTCTGAACTTCGAAAAAGTCTTAAATTGGCTAATACGCATTTTTATGTGTGCCTTGTATTAAAGTAAAAATCACGATGATAGGGCGACGGGTTCTAACTCTATCGACGTTTCTTCGGAAATACAATTCACCCCATTTCACCCCGTTAGAGGTCGAATTTCAATAAATCCCTCCTTAGTGCTCGCCTACGACCTGAACGGAACGCACACAAAAATTTTCACGATTCTAGGTCCAGTGGTTTGGGCTGCAGTTTGATATGTCAGTCAGTCACTGAGTGTTCTCTTTTATATTTAGAGATACTAGCTGTCCCTTTGCGGGTTCACCCGCGTGTACTATATAAAAGAGTAACTAACTTTTAGTTACGTATTAATTGACGGTGTTACTATATTATCTGTATATCTTTAAAACAACTAATTATGCAATGTAAACAGTAACTATGGATAAAATATGTGTTGAAGGCATTTAACAGCTAGCGTACTCAATAACAGGGAACTATAAATTGTTTTAGCTCAGTGTAATGAGCTCGCGCAATATGCTCGTATGATGCCATAGTAATTCCCATCGCAAAGTCTTGCATGGGATATGAACCCGTAACCCTACCCCTCCCACACCACAAACTTTATACAATACCTGAGTGCATGCTTAAAGGCAGGCCGTGATACTTCTTTCGCATGTGCAGGCTACAGTCCAAAACGGGTTTTATTTATGGGTAGGTTGGCAAAAAGAAGCAACCGTTGAATTATTTATCCATGATCATTCTCTTTTTTTGGGAGACTGTAACATTTTACTGCTTTTCACATCCTTAATTTTTGAATTTCATAAAATCCTGAATTTAATTTGTAGATATTTACATGGCCGACTAGGACACAGTGTTTATCGCAAGCCGACACACACCGACAGATATCTCAATGCCAGTTCCCATCATCCACCATCACAAAAAAGAACTGTCATCTCAACATTGGTCCACCGAGCAAGCAAAATAAGTGAAGGCGACAATCTACAGAAGGTACTAGACCACCTTGCAGCAGCCCACAGGCCAATGGCTACAAGAAAAGCCAGATAAAACAAGCAATAAACAGACAGCCAAGATTAAACGAAAAAGAAAATTTCAAGAACATTGCTGTTCTCCTATATGTACAAGGAGTATCCGACCGCATAAGCAGACTGCTGAAGAAACACGAAATACACTCTATACAGAAGCCATCAAGAAAACTGGAAACTATTCTACCTTCAACGAAAGACAAGACTCCACCCGAACAACTTGCTGGAGTATACAAAGTTCCTTGTTCATGCAGCTTAGTATACATTGGACAAACAGGAAGGAGGATAGCTACCAGGATTAAGGAACACATCTGTGACTACAAACATGACAACTATAGATCAGCAATAGCCGAGCATTCATCCATCACTAAACATGAAGTTGAATTCAACCATTATCAGACCATAGCCAACATCACAAACTACAGAACAAGGACAGAACGAGAAGCCATTGAAATAATAAAACATCCTGGAAATATCAACAGAGAAGATGGATATAAACTCAGTAAAATCTGGACAACCATTCTTCAGAAATCAGAGAAAAACACAATCGGTGCTGCTAAACCATCACTGGCAAGTACATCAGCCAATCAGGATAGGTCAGCTGCGATTGGCTGTCAGGACAGCCAATGAGAACATGCCTCACTCCCATTGGCCGCCTCAGCGGCCAATCACAGGCCAGGCCCCCTGGAACCCCTATATATAGCGGCCCTCTCTACTCCTGGCCTTCAGTCTACAGTAAGACCCTGATGATGCCTGCTGAAATGTACGGCGAAACGTCGGTTCCTGCAACCACGAAGACGCGGCTCCAGCCCGGAAGCCAAGCCAGTCAACTATATTTTATATTATTGCCTCAGAGACTTTCAGCGGATGTCAAATAAGTCAACGGCCAATTGCAAAAGTGTCACGAACTTATAGTCGCTGGAAGTCTAGCACGTGCGTAAAAGACAACGCGAATTTTTCAAGTCTCTAAATGTAAGCAGCAAAATGCAGGCGAATATCGCTGTGTCAGCGAGCAGTCAGTGAGCAGATAATGTCTGTTTGAATATGCATATATTCTTAGAGGCCGGCCTACAGGTCAGTGAACACGCGAATTAATCTGGTCTCTACTAATAATTCCCCAAGTATAGGCCAATCAGGATAAAGTGAGCACTGCATAAAGTTTTCTTTCTGCTGTTTTGCAGACATCTTTACTATTTTTATTATGGAAACACCGATGTAACTAAAAATCAGTGTAAACGTTTCAACACACACAAAAGTGAACATATATCGGCCCAATAAAACATGTTTTGAATTAATTACAAGTTCTGCGGAGTGCTCAGTTTATAGTGAGCAGCCTATACGGACGCTCTGTTTTGTATAAGAAAGCAGCAGTCGTGACGTGCAGTATGACGTAACATAGAGCCCAATATGGCAATGTTGCCGTCTGGCCCGGCTGTAAATAGCAGCTCGGGCATATCCCAGTCACGAACACCCTCTATGCTTGCATGCCGTTGTACGAGTCATCGCGTGCCTGTTAGATCTCTGCTCTGTAATTAAGAGTATCCGGATCAAATACCGGCATCGCTGAAAATAATCGTGTTTCTCCTCTACGCCAACACACGAAGGCTAGTTAATACTCCATGGTGCGTTCAACTCCTACTGCTACAAGAAAGACATACAAGTCTTTGAGCATGCTTCTGAAAGCGTCCGGTCAAAGACAGGATACGTATTTACCTTAAACGCCCGGTTTCTACAGACGACTTAACTACACTTTGGATTAATTAACCTATTCTGTTTACTTAGTCCGAGAACAATCATTTAGTGTCCACCTTGACAGTTTTTTTTTTTTTTGTAAAATTAACTATTCAAATTATCTAACCGTTTCTGTTTTAGACTTACCGACTGATACAAACATGTAATATAAATGAAGTATTAATTACATCGTCATTACAAAAGGAGTAAATATCGAGAAGCGACTGATCTCTGCGTGTGAAGTTTGTAGTAAATTTACGGATTGAATTGCACAGCGTTCCTATTAGTTTACAAGGTTTTTCGAGAGCGGCTGTCCTATAAAAACAGTTGGTAACCTTGCCGCATGAAAATTGTCTCCTATGGCGTTTGTGTACTGTGTTTAAGTTATAGTTTAGTATTTTAGTTATATTTGAGTCATTATTGCTTTATATTTGTGTAATTTCGCTGTGTTTAATAAACCTTCTTATAGAATGAATGATAACTCTGTGACCTTTCGACTTAGGAAATCTTGCAGACTTCCTGGTATATTACTAAGAATGTTGTCCTACTTTGTGTTACACTGAACATGTGCTATGACCCAGTATGCAGTTAGTATGTTATCTATTTTAAAGATAATATTTGTAGTTTTCTCCTACCTGCCATTTTCATTAATTGGTTGCATACGTTATGGCTACAGTGCACATGTTTTGATTATACCTCTTTTCTATAGTGCACATGTTTTGATTATACCTATTTCTTAATTGAATACACGCTTCTTTTTTTAATAAATCATCTTTATAAACTGGAACTGAACTTTAAGTTGGCTGTGACTAGTGCCATAACCTTACTGAATGCTTCTGGAAATCTAAGAATATTCATTACAGTTCACAAAAGAACTTTTTAAATTATTTTTTTATTGTAAAATCTACGTCTCAGGGGTTGAATTACCATGCAACACATTTTATTTTTCTCCCAGTCTCCAAGGGAAACATTCCGTGATTGCGCTTGGTTAAACTTCGGTGCTTACAAACAAGACATGTTATGAATTCCGGTGATCTATTTCACTGTGTGTATGTGCTAAGAACACACGTAAAATACGAAATGTGGCTTAGACATACTTAAACACGAAACAGAAATTTTACAAATGTAAGCTATTTTCCGCATTAAATTGTCTTCACTTTTAGGAAGATTTCAAGAGTCAGCATTATAAAATATTTGTATTAATAATTTCAAAAAACTTAACTGAAAATGTTGCAATTATTTTACGTATTTAGAATGTTAGTGAGGAGACAATTAAGTTTTCTTTCATCTTTTAAATTAGTTTGCTCAACTATTTTAAATTTTTTTTCCAGGGGTGGGAAAATTTGAAAGATATTCAAACAAGTTTATAGGCCTATCTTAGAACCTACATCCACATCGCAAACTAAAAAATAATAACTTATTTGAAATAAATTATTAGAATAAAAAATTTTTAAAAACAAGTTGTTATTTAAATAGTCTAAAAAGAATAAAATAAACTTTAATTTAAGTGTACTCAATCAATTTATTACGCTACACAATTTATGTACTGTAAAAGCTTGTCGTGAAATTTACCTATTTTATATAAATCGTACAATTATTTTTTCTTAGAATTACTTATGTCAAGATCAAGTTACATATTGTATTCTTGTTTATCTACACAGCTAAGTCTCGCGAGTAGCTTTCATATCATATAAATTGTGTGATGTAATGAATTGATGGATTTGACTTAATCTAAACTTCATCTTATTTTGGAATATTAAAATATAAGCTTGTTTTTTTTTTAATTTTTTTACTTATTAATTTAATATTTATTTTCTTGTTATTTTCCCTATTTTTACCACGAGTATCGCAGAAATATCCGTCGACCCTCCCAGAGCTTCGTTTAGAAAGGTAAGAGCTAATAAACAACAGGGTTCGCCCCGATACCTGAGGTGATACGTTCACATCATGTTTGATACACTCTGATGCCGCTCAGTCCTCGGCACGGCTTCACCTTGACTTGGGTGTTTGGAGGTATGCGCCACTTATTTTAGCTTGAAGCTTGATTGTGCCTAACGAAACACAGTTCAGGGTTTGAGTTTGGTTTTATTTTTCACCACCGCTAGAATTTTCTCAGAGTGTCGGTCGATATTAGTTAAGACATGACCCCGCTAAGTCTTACCGTTTAGCCGGGCATTAATACACTATCTCCACGAAGATATGAACGCGGACGTTATTTTATTCGTATTCTTCTCAGCAAACCCTTTCATTTGATACCCATATCATGGGAGTGCATAAAAAATTACTAGTCCGCCATTTTGGGTGATCCGCCATATTGGATTTATAATGACGTCACTTAGCTAACCATACATTGTCATCCAAACTAAACGTGCATGCAAAATTTCAGCTCAATCGGTTGAGAATAACTGCTTTAAAAATCAGTTGCAAGATTTAACCAGAATAAACATACAAACATTGCAAGTTAAATAAAAGTTTGCAAGAAGTGACCTCTTTTGTGAGCTTAAAAACATCGTAAATTTTAATGTATCTGTTATTTATAATAATTCATGACGCCCACACCGACGTTAACATAATTTATTCCGCTTAGAATTGTTCTGGTTATGTGTTAACGTACAATTTTCACCTAGGCAGCAAAACATGAGAAGCAGAATTCATTTTGCTTATAACTATACAGTATAGTCTATACTGAATATTTACCTTTACGCCCTAAGATTTGATTTCCAATTTTACATTTTTGTGGAAAGGTTTACACGTGCGTTTGTATATTAGATATAGATGTTCTTGTCTTAAAATGAATATTTATTAATTTTACAGTAACTATGTTAATGTGGTTTGACGTCATCTTAAATTTTAAGTGATTTTTTTTATGTTCTAAAACGTTATCAATTTTAATTTTCTTTGTTTTTAAGTATGCAGTACTGCTTTCAGCAACACGTTTTAAATTATTTTTTGTTATGTAAGAGTACTCTTACAAAAGCTGAACCATACTGCTTGTCTCAGAGTAATGAAAGACAATCCCTCAATTAAAGTCCTAATTCAATTACTATCGCATTTCTTGGGATCTCAAAGAAGAGCCCGAGATGCAGCATAGCCAAAATTCCTTTGTTCTCATTTCGGCGTCCGCGTCAATTACAAGATAATAATGGGGTCTGAAAAGCCTCATCTGAATTTTATTCGAACAAAGTGAATCGTAGCTCTCAAGTGATTGTAACCAGTGTATTTCTCTAATTCTGTAGACGCACAGCTGAAAGCATTACTGTCGTTCTGTAACAATTAAAAAGAGCGAAAACAGATCTGTAAAATTTTAGCGATATAAAAGTGGGCAGTTTCGGCACAAGAAGTACAACACCGATTTTTTTCGATTTTTTTTCCAGAAAATTTGAGCTTTGTTTAGTTTCTGAAATTTCCAAGTACAATTTTTACCGTTAAAACATTTTTTTTTGTAAAATTTAGCATATGTATGTTTTCTTCATTTTGCCTCATTATAAAATATTTATGTTACAACAATGAATCTTATTATGAAGCGTATAACTGACAATTTAAAAAAAAAAATGCATTGCATTTGCGTTACTAAACTTTAAAGTAATTTATTGGTTTTATGATGAAAGAGAAACTTTTGCTTGAGCGAAGTTAAATAGTAAGGGAGAAAAATTTGAACACTTCGACGGCATGTTTCTAAATAATTTATAATTTATAACGAACATATATGTGAGTTTGTTCATAGAAATAAATAAAATATAGATAAATGTTATGTACATATATATTTTAAATAGCCTATGACAAGAAATCTCAAGCTTTTAATTTTTTTTAACCGTATATTTTTTTTCTTATTCTTGTTTGAAAATTACGAATACAATAACATTAAAATTTTTGCTACCCAATAAAGCAGAAACTGCTAATCGGTAAAAATAAAGTTTGTAGTACTCCTCTTTCATTTTACAAAATTACCTTTTTTCAAGTAATTGTATAAATACCATAGGTGCCAAACTCATTTTCAAAGTAAATTTAATACTTACTTACACGATTTTTTTAGAATAAAACATTGATCTAATGAGAGAACAAAATTATTTAGTTTTCTATTGCTAAATTCTGTGTAAATTAAAAAGTCATAAACAATACATGCAAAGTGTCTTCTCACAAAAATTAATTCGTAGTATTGGTCTTGCAGATCTATGTCTTATGTGATCAGAAGCTTTTCTGAAAGTCTCAATCTTTCTTTTTAGATTTCAATAGTTCATAACATGTTTACTGAACTGCTTTGTTAAATAAACAAAATCTGTTTAGCCCAACCAAGATATATCCTCTTAATGTATTTTATAGTTGAAATCAAATAATTTTGGTTATTATTTCGTTGGCCCTAACTTTTAACACTATTTTTGTTAATCTCTTTTTTTTCCATCATAAATAGCCCTTTCTCTGCCAGAACACTAATTTTCTTGCAGCAGTCCTCACCTGGTGCATGGAAGATGTTTTAACGTGTCACGCGTTATTATTTACATGAAACTGCGTAACTTATTCATATTGCGTTTATCTACGAAAATAACACACTTGAAACTACCATGTTTCTATGTTTTCAAAAATCCAGCATGCTTGTTAGATATATAATTTTCGGGCTAAACAACTTTTTTTTAGAATGCTGTAATTTTGAAAATACCTCCTGAGTTTGTAAAGTGCAAACCGGGAGGCATCGTTGGTTTATATTTCATAATATCAAAAAATAAATAAAATTGTATGGTTACCGCTTAGAGTCCAATAGGAAAAGACTACAACGAAAACCTTGCACGCCAGTTAGACGCGCTGTGAATAGAGGCGATACGCTTCGCATGGTACTCTGGATCTTATCACTCCGCTGTTCCCACACGTCAAAGTGGAATTATTTTGAAACCGTTGAAGAGTCCTCTTAATATTTATCTAAATGTGACTTTGCGTAAAGCAAGAATTCTTAAGTTTAGATAGCCTCAAATAATTGTTTCGTTTGTCGAGATAAAACGTTTTACTGTGTATGTTTCCAATTGTTCCAGCAGTTCCAGCTGTTCCAGTATGTATCAAGCTAACTTTCAAACTGTATTTAAAGGCCATATGTGTACCATAATTTGATTGTGTCACATTTATAAGCCGTTTGTTTCACTTCCAACCTCATGACGTAACCAAGATGGCGAAATTACTTCGTCTTACTTATACTGATTCAGGTAGTTGTTACGTGAAGGACTCTGCGCTATGGAAATGAAATATAATTGGCCCTTTACGAAACACAGTATGTAACCTCAAAAGCATTATTTACTCTATGCACAAGAGATGAAACAAACAACGATAAAAAGTTTCTTTACGTCGCTTCTGATAGAATTAGTAACTATCTTATATTCCGACTCGAATAGTTAAGTTTATCGTTTCTAAATATTTATTGAACATACAAACTTATAACAGTGTCTGAAGCACCAACCAATGGCTCGAGTCCACGTAGCGATGTTTATATTCCTGTACTCCCCCTAGTGTGGAATGACAAAAGCGAAGGAAAATCTTCCCTATGTTGCTTTTGATAGCATTGTGTATTATGTGAGGTAACCTGGAAAGAAAACAGGCAGATCCAATTATCAAACCTGGTATGAATACCACAATAGTTGGCCATGTATAAAACAGATATATAGGAACACAAAATCATTTTACTACACTCATCTCGACAGGCAGGAACGGGAAAATACTAAATAACTAAATCATGACACAGTGTATCCGGAAAATAAAGTACACTTGATTTAAAATACTTCCCTATCGTTGAAAATACATTGAGTCTGGTGAAATACAATACGTTTAAGCACAGGTGAAAAACATTCCTTCATAAACCATTAATTTTATACACTTGAGAAATCTTTAAATAAGGACTGGAAATTACTTGCGGCTTTTCATTACAATTTATTTTATTGGAATTACTGCATTGACTTACAATAATATTATTTCAGTTTATATATATTTTATTTGTGTACTATTGATGTTAGCACTATCATTTATGATGTCTTGCTTGTAATTTGTTTTATTTTTCAATGCCCAGAATTTAAATCCACGAGTTATGTCAAAAATATTTATGTATCATTATAATTTTTTTCAATGCTTTATGTGCACATATGTAGCTCTTATTCATGATCAGTGATTGGATGTTTATCTCACACTTGTCTTGGCTGGCAAATCAAATCACATATAGGTAGGGACGGGAGAATTTAGCGTGTTCACTGCCCTGTAGGCTAGCCTCCAAGAATGTATGTGTGCTCGAGCAACAGTAGCTGTTCATTAGTTGCTCGCTAATACGGTGGTATGAGCCTATATTTAGTTACATGTTTATTATTGGCTTAGCAGCTAATACGATGTGTCCTATAAGTCAAGGACCATTGCGAAAGTGACACAAACTTACAGTTACTGGAATTCTAGCTTGAGCAAATAAGAAAAAGCGAATTTTTCAGGTCTCTACACATAGGTGGTTTCGTAATAAAGTGAGCACTTTTGAAGCCTGTATATAGTAATCTTAAACAATTTTATTTATTGTGATTTCTGGTGTCAACTTTTGAGTTCGATACAATCTATACATACTGATTGTTACTCAAATGGCTTTGTTTGGATTAAAAAGTGGCAGGAAACTAAATTATCTGAAACATTAAAAGTAACTAGGGTTTCAAAAGTACTCAACTTATCCTGAATCACCTATACATTTTATACATACAGTGCAACAATAACAGCCTGGTTGGTGTAGTCAAATGAGATACGTGTCTGAACAAAGACACACTGCAAACAACCATGAAGCAAAGTTGCCGGTGTACTACGTGTAAGTCACTGAAATAAAACTGTACAAAATTATTTTCTCTACAAACTTGTTACTCTCCATATTATTTTACGAGGACTATGGGGCTTGCAGACTGTATATTGAATGGATTTACATATAAATGCAGCCTCTTCTATCACAACAACTCTGATTGCAAATACGCTTCGAAAACTCCCAAACATTTTGTCATTTTGCAAAATATTGCCCTGAAGTTTATCCCACAATATAATTTGTTAAAATAGACGACAGCGCCAAATCAAATGTACGTACACATAACTATGAAACGTTCCACTTGCTTTCAATAAACTTTACACTTCCTATTAGTCGATAACTGCTTTGATGGCTGCCGTATCGGTCGATGTAGGCCACCTAGTTCGTTAGTTGTTGCTTCCGCTGCTTCAAGTGTGAGAGTCTCCCAACTTCCTGGTGAACTACCAGCGCAGTTTGACCAAACTGTAACCCTCGCCAACAACTGCATTAGTAGTGCATCCCGCAATACGAGTTGGACCTCTAGTCTAGTCTAGTCGCGACGCAGCGACACAACGCGTCTCGTGGAACAACCCACAAACAGCTGTACTGCGGAGTTCAGATGCGGCAACGGTGAGCTATTGTCGTGCGTTTACAGGAAATTGCACCCCGACGTCTTTGTTAAATATTATTCCTAACATTACATGTTTGACCACGCTTCTGCTATATCGTATAATAGCACCGCCTACCAAGCGCTTCTTAAGCATTGTCTTGTGCAGGGAAATACGTTTTTATAACAAACTATCCCACAATTATTGTTCACTGCGCTAGTGAAGAAAAAACACTTCGGGCAAGAAAGTAATGGCCTTGTTAAGACGCGATACCCATGAAACCACTGGTTCTAAGTCCTCCAACATAATTAAGAACGGCCTTTTCAGACTGCCGTACTTCAAATTGTAATAACCGAATGTATGTGTAACTCAGACAGAATCTAGCACTGAACTTTGCTACAGACTTCCCACCAATTAAATTGTATGGTCAGCACTTAAGAGGGCGTAGTACATAATTCAACGCTAAAAGCATTAATCTATAAATGTAGGTTTCTTGAAGCCAATTTGCGAAAGTTAAACAATAGCAATCCTAGACAGTATTTTTAGCCAACGTTTTATACAAAATTGTTTCCAGTGTTACGAACTTCTGAGGCACAATTTCTGACGCCGGAACCTCGTGCATTTAACTGCGGCGCAAGAGATCACGAGTAACGAATTAGTAATTCTGGATCAATATTTACTCATAAAACTGGCAAATACCATTATCTAGGATTGTCATTAAATATTTTATCCATGTTGGCTTCGAAAAAAGCGATTGATGTTTTCAGCGTTTATTTATCTACCACGCATACGAATCGGCGGGATACTTGCACGCTCAGTTCTACACTTGACTTGCAACTTTGCAAAGCAGCTTACTAAGCAGACATTCACGCACGATGAGCAGTTTTATAATAAATGTGTATCGACACAAAGCTCAGCTTGCCTTTCGGCAGCCTCGGAAGGCCGCCACCTTAAGGGTGTCCACGTAGTCGTATTTTCTATATTTTCGGTTAGGTAAGTTGGCTTTAAGCCTCGTCGACAGCGAGGTAGTTAGAGATGACGACACATAACTAAACACAGGGACATGAGCTGTGAGAGGAGTCGACCATGGCCTTTGATAAGTAACCATCCTAGCAGTCGCGTGGAGTGGTTTCGGGAAACCGCAATCAGGACGTTTGGAGCCGGATCGAACCCGGTTCCTCTCGAATGTGGGTCCAGCGTGTTACCGATACGCAACCTCGCTAGGTTCTGTATATTCGGTACATATTATTTTATTCTGATATTTTATCGACTGCTAGTACGAGTAATACGTAAGAAAATATATATAATTTTCAAAAAGTTTATGTTTGCAATTATTAAAATACGTTTTTTTTAATAATGATTACTGTATAATACAATAATGGTGATATGCAACTTACAATTACTCTTAGACACCAGTAGGCCATGAAACATTTCATGAAAATCCATCAAGGTATTTGAATGTATTTAGGTTTCTAGCTTTGTCATAACGCTGATTGAAGACAAACTAATTGTCCGATTACAGAGAAATTTCTCCATGTGTCATGTGGTTTTAATGAATAATTCAGCAAGTGTATACCATTGTTACAGAAACAGGAAAATCGCTATGATGTTTAAAGTCAACATAGTCTTCAATGAACTGTATTATCTTTACCGTAATGTAATTTGTAACACGTGTGAACAGTTTTGGTACCAATCAATACGTTCTGTTTTAAAGCTGTTCTGTTCTAACTATACCTGTTGAAACTTTGCTTCAAATAAAAGAAAGCCAATATAAGTGTTTCATACAGCAAGTTGGAACCTAGAAACTTTTAACGTGATTTTCCCGTGTCCCCAACCATTGAAAAAAGGTATTTTCTTCATTTAATTGTGTTGTACTTGTACAGCCTTAAGTCTACTTGATACGTTTAAGTGTATAATTGTGTAGACTAGTTAAGAGGTGTGGTCAGCAATGATCAGTTCCGCGAGCCTGCTTAGCGGCAGAATAGATGGTCTGTATGCCTCGTTTCCCAGGCTTCCAACTTTGGCTTCTTGCCATTACTCACTGTGTTTCCCAACGTGACATCTATCTGGCGCCCTCGGCGACTGACACGACACACATACCGCCGCGCAGGTCCTGATGTAGGGTGGCTGGTAGGGTTGCTATAGGTCATTCGGGATAAAGTGAGCACTAAAGATTTAACCTTTGAAAAATATCACTAGCTACTACTGCATATACGCCACCATATACAAGAGTTACTTTACTCCTTGTATGGCTGGTAGCGGTTCATCGCATGTAGTTCCGTATATTTTCCTATTTGAATACAACATTAGTGAAAGAACATCAGATGAAATCGATCTCTCTGTATTTAATAAACTTCAAAATATTTATTTATGATCTTACTGACATTTCTACTTAACAGTATAGTTAGAATTAATTGGCGCCAGAAGAATATAACGCTATCGCCGGCCTCAGGTCATCTTGCACGTTAAGGTTTACTCCGCGCTTCAGTCAGTTCAAAATTCGACCGACAGGTGGCATCAGAGTTAGGCTCTCGACGTTTATTCGCCGCCTCACCAAGTTGCATCATTTGCGTGTGTTTGTTGTGCGTGTATACACATTCAAAAGTATTGTAAATTGCTACGCATATAATTGCCCAATGGTATGAAACCATCAGTATTCTGTAAATTATTTTTTACGTTTGCCAGCCTAGAAACAACATACTTTTTATTTCACATACTAACAAAATACGTTATTTATTGTTTCTGAAGTGCGTCACCGTTGTTCGTGGCAGTAGAACTGAACGAAACTTGAATTCTTGAATTGCTTGTGTCAAGTGTGTTTTTAGTGGCGGTTTTGAGTTAGAAATTCAAATAAACTATGCCCGCATGTACGAGATTCGTAACGGCATTAGTACGTGTTGTATTAGTCGACGGACAGAAACTAGTATTTTAAGACGTTAACTAATATTATTTTTTATTATATCTTATATTCAGCCCCCGTGCATTTAATAATGAGTAGATATTGTAGATAAAATGTATCGGAGCAGTTTAATGTAGTTGTAAACATTGCACGATAAAATGTAAATAAAAGCACGTTATAATATTTATGTTTACATTCGGCGGAAAGATATAAACAGGTAGAAAGTAGAAATTAATTAGGGCTTTTTTGAGTGTTTACATTATTCCGAATCACCTATAACACACCTATGCGGGCTGTCCGGTAGTTCGCCGGTACTGACTGTGCCAAGTGAATCTGACATAAAAAACTAAGTAGAAAATACTCGTTAGTAAAATGTCGTCAGGTCCTTTGTTTATGAGAAGAATGATATGGTAATGGGAACAACTCACCCTATATTCCCACTCACTGCTACAAGAACAATGTCCCTACAATTTTAACAAATATATCACACTTACAAGAAACGTCACTATAGAGCCCCACAAAATGGTTAAATTTTAACTTTCTTAGATGTCTGGACCTGTCTGTAAAACCACCCACATACATAACATAAATACACGTTAGGCTAAATGACATTCTTTCCACAAACCAAATTATAAAGTCACCACTATCAAGTCGCATGTAAAAAAAGAATACTCTTAAAACGCTCTAGCCGTTGAATAACTAATACGTGGATGTGGCACTAAACCGGTAATCGATTTCCTTATCGTGTGCTTAACACATATACGTAATCTACCTAGTGGAAGCCATTACACGCCAATTTCAATTAGCTCCGAATTTAAAACTTCAAAATTGTCCTAAGACATGCATAGTAAAATTATTTTTACTCAGTGTAATGTAAAACTTAAAACTTATTCCTAAAAATGTATACGTTAACAAAACTTTTATAGAAGTTTACAGCAGTATGAAACTCGATGTATCAAATAATAAGGAACAATCTAAAAAAAAAAAAAAATAGACTTTCCCGGCAAAAGGTTGATAGTGTGATATGTTCCTGATGAACGCTTAATGACGTCAATGTTATAACTTTATACCGATTCTAAATTACGCTAAATAAATGTGTCACTAACGCAATATTACGTAAGGAAGACTGGAAATACAGTTTTTAGAATTTCTATCATTTTACAGATAATTACTAGCTACTGTCTGTGACTTCGTTTATGTAGTTTGCAATTTAATACCCCTTTAAGGCCTCTCTCTTTAGTTTTGCAATGATTTCTAAAATATTATTTTTAACGCAAATGAATACATACATAAAAAATTCTCATCGCTTGTATCAGAATTTTTCTGTTGCAATACACCACACGGATTTTTAGATTTAGAACTATCACATATTTTGTTGTCAAAATAAGCCAAATTGAAACAAAATAATTGTTTGCTAGCAAGCGGTACACTATTTTAAAGAAACGCTCTGGCAAAACTGAGTATCGTATGACTGTACACAATCTCAAAATTTTTTCAAAGCTTTTGGTTAAAAAATATTCGAGTTATTGGCAATTGTTTGAATTAAATGAAAGATCATGGTCTTCAGCCATGCAAAACTTCACTCTTTAGTACTGCAAATTATCTTAGTTAATTTGTAAATATATGCAATTCTGTTTTCAATATGCTTTAACAAAAATTTTCGAAAAAAATTAAAAATACGTTTTGGAAAATAAATTGTGTGGTAAAAGTTATTGATGAACCAGCACTTCAACTTTTACACAAGTGATGATATGAACACTGAAAATAATATAGATACTGATAATTTGAAAAGTAATAAATTAGGATGGAAAGTTTACATTTTAAAAAATTTGCTGAAGCATTTTTTCTTTAATTCAAAATGATTCGACATGATATTAAGTCATTGAAGACAGATTTATAAACGTTTTGAAAAAAAATCACTCAACATTTTAGGTACGCGTTCTGCCTTCTGTATCTTTTTCCTTCCACCCCTGCCCCCCTCCTTTTTCCCATATAATGATTTTATGTCAGAATCTTTAGCGGTCCCAGTCGGATGATTGGTACAGGAACCCGTAAGTTGTATATGTTACAGATACATTCTCATATGTGTGTGTATGTATATATATATATTTATATTTATTTATTTATTTATTTATTATTTATACATAACACAATTCTTTTTTTGTTTCATATGTAGGTTCTACACGTGTAGGGACCCCTATTTCTTATGATAAGGTTTCTGCACCAGTTTGTTTCATGTGCGCATCTGCTGTTCTGCTTCGTGGTCAGTGATTGGCTGATTTTAACTGTTACGGGTTTTAACGTTTTAATGCAAAACTGAAACTTGTGGTATCACAGCAACCATATTCTAATACGTACTTTAAAACATGAAACTTCTTTCCATACAGACACGCTACCAATCGCAAAAAGTAAAACAGCACAAGTACACGTAAGGCGTCGAAATAAGTTGATGCAGAATTATTTTCGCGAAAATCAGGGGTCCGTAGTTACGTGCACTTCTTTCTTGTCCAAACGTTTGCTTTTCGGGTTGTCAGGAAGCCACGGAAATGATATTTATTTTATTTAACATCGGCACTGTTCTTATTCATTTTTCAAAGTCTGTGGAGAGTGTTGATCATTCATATTTTCCTGGTGTAGTTATCAATTTCTACCGCTCCAATAGCGACGATCCACGCTTTCCTCTTTTATCAACATTGTTCCTGTGATATCCTGTTTATTTACAAATAATTTACTAGCGTGGGTATCAAACAGATGTGTAAGGTAAACATTTTAAAAACCTTGATTTAACCAAAATATGTAATGTTTCCTCTGTTTATACAACAACGAAACAATACCTTGTATAAATATTGTTATTATGTTCCGTTTTTAATCCGTTGAGTGATTCGGGACTCTAGTCAAAATGAACTAATCAACTTGTAACTTGTGTTTTGAACATTTTACATAAACGTGAAACTGTGATGCAGTTAAGGGTAATAATCTTTGTACTATTACAGAGTATTTTGTTCTGTATACAGTTTTATTTATGAAATTTACAATGTTGCTGAAATACCTTGGTAATATTATTTGCTAACTTGTATGTAATCGCTTTAAATCAGTAACAATTATATGTATATTTGTATTCACACTAAAAGTACGTTTTCTAATAGCATCTAAGTTAATCGTGTTCTCCTTCGTAGTAAAATAATCAAGGTCTAGTTATCTAACAATAATAAATTAAAATATTATGCAACATTCAACGACAGTGGCAGACTCGGTCAACATTTCTGAAAGCAACTCTAATCCCTAACGATAACAATTAAAGCGCTATGGAAGCAGTGTTTCGACGTCTTTGTTTGTGGCTATTGTTGCGCTGTCTTGTAGGAACAGCGAGTGGATAGAACTTACCGCCGTGACTAGTCCTGTCTATATATACTACGTGCTAAACATAGCCTGTGTGGCCCACAGCTGACAAGTCAGGCGACGAGATATGCTGCCAGACAGGCAATTAGTAGCTAGAACAGTGACCTGGCTAGATGCGTGGAAAGATGGTCTATTCTCTACCCTTCTAGCTCAACTGTTGTGTGCCACGCTGTGTTAGTCTTGCGACTGTTAACTGATTGCCGTATACTAACTCAACATTGATTCACGGGTCAAATGGGCTGGTTTAGGGTTGCCCATATCAAACTAGTCAGCTAGAGAGTAACACAAGACAATGATATGCCTCTCATACACACACACACACACACACACACATATATATATATATATATATATATATATATATATATATATATATATATA
>PNEQ01066822.1:0-104355 GCA_003012365.1 Medauroidea extradentata | reverse complement strand
TAGAATATTGCAGGCCTTTACGGTGTTATGTTGGCATCGTAAGTCCAAATCAGTTTAATTATGCCGTGCAAGAAATACATATTAAGCGGTAGAGTTAAAACCCCGATGTTTCACGAAGGAGATTAGTGCAAGTTGTAATAACGGTAACTCGTTGGACTCGCATTCGGGAGGACATGAGTTAGATCTCTGGCTCCGGCCATCCTGATTTTGGTTTTCCTTGGTTTCAGAAATCGCTCCAGGCGAATGCTGGGATGTTTCCTCAACGAACATCGCGGCCGACTCCTTTCCCAGCGCCTGTCATTGTATCAAGTTGTGTCATCGTATCTAGAACCCACGACTTTTGGTGAAAAGAATTCTGCTACAATTTGTTTCAATACCTTGTGTGCACAAATGCAGCTCTGCTTCTTGAGTATTGGCAGAATGTAAGCGTGGCTCATTTGACTTGTGCCAGCAGGGACAAGGTTACTGCGACACCACACGTCTGTGATTTGCGGGTAAAACCCCGAGACGCTGAGGATTTACAACAGCCAATCGCTGACCACGAAGCAGAGCTGCATATGTGCACATAAGGCATTGAAACAAATTGTTGCAGAATTTTTTTCACCAAAAATCGTGGGCTCTAATCGTATCTAATGCCCTCGCTGTCGACGAGATGTAATGCCCACTTACCTTACCTTATCGAATGACACATACAATGTGTCTACATTAGCATTCGTTAATGGGAGAGTGAAATTCTACATTAACTATGTGAAACTTAAAACTGTTGCATTTCGGCTCACGATTTCGTAAGCAACGATATTACCAAATATTTTTTTGGGTGAAGGGTGTATAGCAAAATGGCGGACACACCTTTCGCACTACATCGATCTATATCCGTGACTTCAATCTCAACAAATCTCCTGCATAGTCCTAACTCCATGTTAAAATATACTGTGCTGTTGTGTATTAGCTTAGCGTGACAACAGCAACAAGTATTCTCTCAGAAGTGTACGAGCTGTGCGGTAATTATTTTACTGTGTTTTGTTCCATACCCTTACACAAAGCTACCATGTAACCAGTTTAGTATCGCGTGTATTGTTGACGTTATCATAATCATTCTATCTATAACGAGAAAATGTGAAACTCTTCGCGTGTTTACGCAGTGCATTGTTCATTCCCTTAAATAGTTTTATGGACAGTTTTAAAATACATTTTCGACTTCATTTTTATCTATGAAAACGTACTGTACCTTCTCGTTACTCATGCTGTGCGTATGAGAGAGACACAATCGTAAACATAGCAAATAATATATGAAATATTGACAATAATATGCTGAAACAAATATTTAATTATTGTGTCTGAAGGTAATGCCAGTGAGAGAAAAATGTACAAATTTTGTATTATTACTTTCTTTCACTTTGTTTATCAATCGGCGGGTAACATGTTACATGTGTTCAAACCATTTAATCAACAGTAAAGAAGAATAACATAAGTTTAGAATTTATTGGTTTGTGGACATACGCCATTGCTCATGTACCTATGTCAATAAACCAATAAATTCTAATTGTAAACTCACATTGCAACAGACATTTGAAAAACTCAACAAAATTCTTAATAATTTCACGATATAAGAAATAACTAAATTACATCTCCAGTCTTGTGATGCGAGAAAAAACATATGAAATATTACTTTGCAACAAAAAACTACCATGCGAGACATTGCCTGCGAAATTGAAATCAAAACAAAAACAGAAAAACTTTTCCGGAACGAAGCAATAAGCACTTTGAGAGTTTCTTTTTTAGCTAAAATAATGAATTGAAACCGATTAAAACTGCATTAACATTCTGTTAGTTTGTCACAGGGAAATTTTTCTACCGCATGAGCGCTGGAATCGGTAAGGGGTGGAAATTGACAAATCACGGAGCTTTTCTGAATTTTAAGTTACGTTAAGTTGATAATTTAAAACGCGAAATTTATTTATTTTCACTTTAAAATTAAGTTAAATTACTTGTGTCATTTCCGAGACAGTTTTAATTTAATTTTACTACAGTTTCGTATTTTTCTGGTTCCTTATCGATAGTAGCGAAACTATCGGCAGAGATTTTCCCTGTGCCGAACTCTCCCATTAGAAGACACGTTATCTTTCTAATCTGTAGTAGAATTAACTTTAGTTCTACTCTACATCTCGCTATTTTTATTTATAAACTAACACAACATTGACTGAAAATATGTGTCTTATTTCCTTACTCTTCCTATGAGCTTTCAAATATTCTCGGAAAATATTCAGTAGTTTTGAACTAAGTTTACCCATTAATTTATTAAGTATCGTAATAAAATAATTGACATACTAGTTTTGTTGCATATACGCCATCCCTATCGAATATTGATAAATCGCAGAAAACCCACAGTCACATACAAGTACTAAGCACGAGCAAATGATCAACAAAATTAGGGAAGAAACAATCGAGGAACCCAACAATGACATTATTGTCTACAAACATACAAATTATTATTTTATTTCCACGTCTCTTGACTACGGCCATTTCTGGCATTCTTTGTTTGTCAATTTCCTTTTTTTTTTTTTACTCATTCTTAGTACTTGTATGTAACTATGGGTTTTCTGCTATTATACAACATTCCCTAACAATGGCATATGTCCAACATAACCATTCAATTTGTCACACACCCATTGCAAAAATCATTCAGATATACAGGATATTTAACGTAAGATTTTTTTGCGGGCAGTAAGAAATCTAATGGTTTTCATTTGTAACAAATTGATTTACTGATTTTTCCAGTCGTGAATCTTTTTTATTTTATTTAAAACCCAAGCAGGTTTCATTGTACGTTCGAAATAAACAACGTACTAAAATAACACTCGTAAACCATTATGCTAGCGTGATTTTATTATGTTCTGCAACACTCTGAGACATTCAAATTTCTTATTATTTCGCGATAGGCTAGAATCCACTGGCCTATACTCGCCCGAACACACTTCGAGACGTTATCACAGAATAAATAATGCTATAGCCTACTACTTACTTATTATCTGACGTTATTTTCTCCTAGACTTATTGTTACAGGATGGTGGCAGCCAACTGCAAAAGTATTATTAGCACGTATTAATTTGGAGCCAGTCTGCTGTGAGATAAAAACACGAAACTCACAGATCTCTAACACCGTAACAGAACCAGAGATCTGTATAATAGAATCGGGCAAATAACACTCTAAATCTGAATTAGTGAATATTCGCTGATTCACGCTGATGGCTGAAGCAGTTTAAACGATTTGAATCAGTGAAAATAGTCACTGCTTAATTAGTGAACATTCACTGATTTCCTTTAATATTGCCAACATCTCACAAGTCAATCAGTGAATATTCACCTTTTTTTCAGTTGTTTTCAAGAAACTGCTTTCACTTTTTGAATCAGTGAAAAATTACGGAAAAATCTGTGGACATTCACTAATTAACTAGTGGAATGTTGGCACTCGTTATGGGAATCAGTAAATAGTCACCGATTTCACAGTGGTTTCCCACTGATTCAATTTGTTGAAACTGCTCCATCCATCGGCGTGAATCAGTGAATATTCACTAATTCAGATTTAGAGTGAATATGTTCGGTTACGCACAAGAGAATAAGATTGCGTGCAATTCTAAAATACCACAGTGTTTTGTTGTCATGGCGTACACTAAGAGATAAGCAGAGAGGTTTATTCGTGAGTCTATAAAGTTCTGCGAAGCGGTAATGAGCGGTGAGGGGACTTGGTGTAACAAATGCGCGTCGCCGGAAGACCATGAAACTCTTGTTTCTCTGCCTTCACGCTCGTTCAGTGCACTGTGTAGTGGGAAAGGCCAACGGCGTAAAAATAACAGCCGACGATCGCTCTAATAATTCTGAGCCAACGTCACCACAGAAAGGAAATGTCTTCAGGCGACGAAATGAAACTGTATAGCGCCTTGCTTTCTCATCGTTATTAAAGTACACGCAGTCTCATTATTTCTGATTTCGTTATAAGGCCTGTAGTTACCCACCGAAAAGAAAATACGGCAATAAGTTTTTTTTATCGGTGCCACATTACGTTGCTATGTACGTACGTACATAAGATTGAACTGAAAGTGCCTGTTAACATAAAAATTACAGTCCAGTTTGGCTGTCGGAACTACTTGAGTTTACTTTTCAACAATATGTTCTGTAAAATGCAACGAGTTATATAGTAAACATAGAGGGGCGGAAACAGCAATCTCCAAGGCTCTGAGGTGAAGCCCAATTGAACATGGTATTTTGACTCTAGATGAAATGGCGGACTCTTATTTCCGGTCGAGAGACGAGAGCGGTTACACTAATTTAAACTTTATTACAGTGTAATATATTACAATAATTATTGGCATTTTTTCCTGTGTTTAGCGGGAATATAGTGGAGCTATAAAGTAATGGATTTTATGTGAACATAATGACGGATTTTTAACATAATTTTGGCCGCACTGCTGTTCGCCATGTTTTCTTGGGTCAAAACAACTATTCAATTGGGCTTCACTTTGGAAGCGTTTCCGCCCCTCTATGTTAACTATATGTACTTTGTTGGTCAAATGAACGACACGTTCTTCTATCTATGCAACATATTGGTATTTCTACAGAACATATTGTTCTAGTAACAGTCCAAACAGTACCGAAAACCGAACTGGATTGCAGCCTCTATATTAACCTAATGCTGGTACCAAAAATATTTTTTTTTCTTAGTGTTAAATGTCACATGAGTGAAAAACTGGTTTGCTCTATTTTAGTAGTTTTTAGATAATGGGAAATGTAGTTTCATTGGTTCCCTTGGTACGCCTAACCACGATTGAAGACCAATATAAATGTATAACATCACTTACTCCGGGTTAGTAGTTTTTGTAATCCAAAACTTTATTTAGGAGTGGTTCACGCATCTCTCATGAAAGATTAAATTATAGAAAAAAAGTTTATACGTGGCATTCGAATAACTAGATTGGTATTCAGTTCCTGCATCAAAGTCCTTGGTAGTCCTACATCGCATTCAGTATGTCAAACAAAAATACGTGTTTTACAGTAACCTAATTCTTGCATTCACGAAACAATATTGCGACGGAGAATCATGTTTCAGAGTGTTTGTTTAGTTGACCTGACATTCGCGCAGGTTAGACCCTAATCGCACTGTCAGCAAGACGTGACTGCATTCCCCGTCACCACGGCCACTAACAGAAAAAAAAATCCTCCATTTGATATCTGACCAATTGAACTCTTTATTCAACTCGCCATTTCTTTCTCCTCAGGCGACGTAGACTGCTGAAATATTCCATTCGCAATAGTTCAGGAGCGTAAGGGTTTTTCCAGGAGTTAACGACATCGAAAATTTATGGAGAGCGGTGCTAAATTCCTTCAGAAGTGACGTGGAAATGTAGGCACAGTGCTTCAGCACGGTACTTGGAATGAAACGGCCAGTAGTCGGGGAGGAGGCCTTGTAGTCCTGGAATTATGGCTACTAGGTGGTCATGTCAGGGGAAGGAGGAAGGGCGTTGAACAGAGACACAACTCCCTGAGCCGGGGAGAGGAGGAGGCGTGGATCTTGTGACCATTGTAAAAACTGCGCCGTAAAGAGTGTTTTAAACCGTCTTTCTAGGGTCGTCCAAGCTGCTGTGGAGGTATGGATGGAACCATCGCGCCTGTGCTACTGACGGAAGTTGGGCGGAAATTATTCAACGGCAAGCCCATGTGAGGCCGAGATTCTGGGCACCATAAACACAGTGTAGATAGCTTCTACACGAAAATAACTGTGTAATAGTCGAACCTCCTTGACTACGACTATCCAGGCTGGATTTCCGGCGACGTCGATCCACAATTTTCGCATGTTGTAAACGTGGTGGACGATATCGTAGGCCAGCAGATGTTCTCAGGGCACTCCAGCTTCCCCTGCTCTTGCATTCCGTCGCTGCTACGTCGCGCGAAATTGTTTAAGGTCATCCATCGCCGGCGGACGCTTACGGTCTCCCAGTTTACATCTCTGCCTCTCAGAGCGTGATGTTGTGCACACCCGGTATTCACTTATAGGCTTTAATAGAGCGAAGAGTTTTAGGCGAAAATCTTTGTTCGCCACTTGGTTTCAATGTCTTATGTGCATATCTGTAGCTCTGCATCATGGTCAGTGATTAGATGTTTTAACTCTCGCTTGTCTTGGGGTTTATAATTTGTTAGGTAACAGAAAAAAAATAACTTATGGCCAACAGTAATCCCAGATATATCATACAGAAGAAGCTAAGAGAACCAAATTCACCTAAGGGTGAACTCACCGCAGACAAACCACTTACTGGAACTCTGATTATTCTGTATGTCCGTGGACTCTTAAAAATAACAATGCTAGGCAACAAATACTACCAATAAAGTAAAACCTACATTAGATAAACAACAAACCCGTGAACGAATATATATTAAATACTATGCGAATGTGGCTCTTTATACATTTATACATAGGTAAAACTGGCAGAACCCTATCCGCTTGAATCAAAGAACACAAAAACGATACGATAAGGGGTGAAATCCAGAATTCTAAAATTGCTGAACACGCATGGGAACATAGCCACAAAATTCTCTGTGACTTAACTAACTCAATAAGTCAGGAGAAATACAGAATTAAACAAAAATAAAAGAATCAGCTTTCATAGCCAGTAAAATATCATAAGCAAACAGAGCATTAAACCAAATATTATGAACGTGTGTTTTGCTACTCGAACATCAACTCGCTGTTTTTAACTAAGCAGCCAACCTGTCATGAGCATGTATTCCCGTGATACATCACGAAAACTTTTTTAAAATTTGATTTGGTTTTAGTTTGTGACATTTAGTCCTTAAATTTTTTATACTTTTTCTGCGATTGTTGCCATTTTAAGGGAAAATATACCGTCGTATTTTATTTCTTACGTGCGAATGCAACACGTTCCGTTTTGACTACACAGAAAGAACAATTTTGCAGGTAAAATTCCCTGCAAAATTATGTTGTAGTAAACACAATAATTTTATGGTGACCCCAATATTTTACTGGGGACAAAAAAATGGTTTTATGGTGAACACCAAATTAATATTTCAGGGTGGATATCAACAAAATAGTTTGTAGCTGCTAAAAAAACCTTTTTCCTGTACACACTCGCTATTGCTTTGGCATCAGTAGGACCGTGTTATATAACAACAATCAGTAAGATGATGGTATATCGCGAAAATGTTTTGTGCCAACATACCCTTGAAAACACTATATTTTCTTGGCACAACGTAACTGTCTGCCGCCCAATGACATGCCTAAAGTATTATATCATTAGGATTATTATTGGCTCAGTCAAATAGGGTAACATACAAGCGAAAACCAGTAATATTTTGGTAAGCTGAACGTACGTTGAAATCTAGCAAACAGTCAAGTTTTCCCGCGATAAACCATCATCTCTAACAATCAGTAAGCTACTATCTTGCAGTCAAGAGCCCAATTAAACATCATTACTTCCTATTTGTAGAGACCTGAAAATTGCGTTTTTTTTTTGCCCTAAGCTAGAATTCCAGCAACGGTAAGTTCGTGCCACTTTCGCTGTTGGCCCGTGACTTACTTGTCACTTCCTGGAAGTCGCTTAGCCAATAGTAGAGAAGCAACTAAATGCAGACCCATATCACTGCGTCATCGAGCAGCCGGTGAGCAGATAATGTCTGCTTGAATACACAGGTATTCTTGGAGGCTAGCCTACATGTCAGTGAACCCGCGAATTTTTCCGGTCTCTTCCTATTTGCACTGACGCAGCGCAGGTGCAGAACAAGTAAAACGTGTCTTCTATTGCTAGAGATGATGGTTTATCGCGGGAAAACTTGACTGTTTGCTGGGTTTCAACGCACGTTCAGCTTATAAAAAAATGATTGCTGGCTTTCGCTTGTGCGTAGCTGTTACCCTATTAAACTGAGCCAATAAGAATCCCGCTATTGAAATATTTGATCACTGTTATTGGCCTGCATAAAGTTACGTTGTATCATACGTATATCACCCAATCATACACGTTGCGAGAAACTAAAGTGTTTTCAAGGGTATGTTGGCACAAATAATTTTCGCGGTATACTATTATCTCTATCTATTGCGTATGTGTGAGTATTTAATTCCAATGCAGCGCAACCAGACGCATTGCAGGTGCAGATATTGCGTTGCACCAATAATATAAAGATATTTAATTGACAGCTTGGGGCTTAAACCGGGTCTCAATAGGCTGTAAGTAAGAAACTCTTCTTACATTCGAGCTGAACATGTATAAATTCTAGGATTTTCGCCGTCTGTATGCTTTAGGCTATTACATAATGAAAATTAATGTATGCCGATAAACGGCATTGAGTAGTCCTGCATACGCGAGTTAATGAACGGTTAAATATTGTTACAAATGAACGATTCAAAATGTCCTTTACTAGTTGGAAACATAATTATACTTTTTTCTAAAAAACAAATTAATCTAATTGCGGAAAGAAATTTATACTCTCCAAGACTAGAGATAGGATATAATTTACTTAAACGTCATCGTATGTTCATTTCGGGCATAACATTAAGAACTGATGTCACAAACTGCAAATTAATTTAGTTTTTTGGACATTCTCTGTTGCACAACGAAGTAAACGCAAAAACTAAACCCAGTCATGCACTTCCATTGCACAACTCTTTCGATGTTGGACTTCATTGGTTCGCGCAAAAAAAAAAAACTCTTCGTATGCGTAACAGACAAGTTTGCGGAATTTAACAGCAGTAATTAATATTGCATCCATCGTAATGCACTTTCTCAACAGTGCATTTATCAAGAACTTTAAATCGACGTCTGTGACAAAAACACACTGTCGATAACTGTGAAGCAAATCTGCATGCAGATATGCACGTAACTCACTGAATCATGCTGGTGAAAAAACCTTTTCACTAAAATCTGTAGTCTCTACTCATGGGTGGAACCCCGAAATCTCGCGTCCTTGAAGACTCTGAACCAACAACAAACCTTCATTAAATCTCGAAATCCGCATTATCTGTACAGATGTGGTACAACTAGCCACTTACTGGAGAAGCAGGAAACAATAAAGAAGCAGCTGAATACAGAGTGTACACAGGACTGTGGGGTCCAGCCGGCTGGTCGTTGAACTCGCGACATGTCCTGGTTTCCATAGAGTAAACTGAGTTTCGCAGATATCATGTAGGCAAGTTTGAACGTCAAGAACGAATACACCACTGTTAACTTCTGTGTTTCAGATGGCGATTGTTACGACAAATCGTTCGACGACTGCAAGCCGGTAACAAGTAAGGATACAATTTGTGGGGCTATCGTGGCCAGCGCATGTATAGGACTGTGAATTCCAGGCAGTAGCCAGATGAATCTGCGAAATACACGCATCTATACTCATGGGTAGAGGCACAAATTTCTGGCGAGAATATTTTTGTACCATTTGGTTCCAATGCCTTTTATGCTGGCGAACCACACAGTGGTGTTACAATTACCTTATTCTGATTTATGTAGTCATATAAGACACGTGTCTGAGCAATTACATGCTGTCAATAACCATAAGTCAAAGCTGCCGATGTACACTTAAGGCACTGAAGCAAAATTGGGCACAGATGTTTTCACGACAAACTCGCGGCTGTATTCATGGGTAGAGATGATGGTTTATCGCGAAAATGTTTGGTGTCAGCATACCCTTCAAAACTCTGTAGTTTCTTGCAACGTATGTGATTGGGTCATATACTTCTGACACAACGTAGTTGTCAGCAGACCTATAACAGGCATCAAATATTACAATATCAGGATTCTTACTGGCTCAGTCAACTAGGGTAACACTTCCAAGTACAAACTAAGACCAGTAATCTTCTGGTGAGCTGAGCGTGCTTTGAAACCCAGCAAACAGTCAAGTTTTCCCGCGATAAACCACCTTCTCTACTCATGGGCTAACGTGGCCAGTGCTACCTCTAGTGATGGTTGTTCTAGAGGGGAGGAGGTATAAGAGCAGATTGCTGCAGTCAGGCGACCACTACAGCTCCAGTGTTTGCCTCGCAAAGTGCGAGAGTACTCAAGCGCGCTGGTACGAGAGCCACCCACACGCTACTGCACCTCCTCGTCGACCGTTAGGCGGAAGCTTTCACGGCAGACATCCTCCTGACCTCTGCGAGTTAGGACAGGTCGTGCTTCCTATCTAGGGTCGATTAAATATCGGCTTACATCAGCGCAATGCTACATTTTCACCAGCATCGCGTCTGATTCCGCTGTTGTGGAATTAGTTACGCACACGCAGGAGTGCAAATGTTAATATGACGGGTGTAAAATGGTTGTAAATATGCGCATATTAAATACTTATACACAAGTCCATTTGCTTTGTTCGTGCATACGCAGCTAAAAAATACCCGAGTGTCTACTCAATTCCAACTATAACAAAACGTGCAAGTGAAGACCTACTTTACTTGCTCTATACTCGCGCATTTCAGTATCCGCGATATTTGCTGTTCTGGGATTTTTTTAGAAAAGGTAAAGATAACTATATTGTATGCAAAAACAGTGTTTGAGCGTATCACAGTAGCCGCATGTTCAAACGTGCGTTGAGATCCGACTGTGTACGAATAGCATTTCAGAATGATTTCGTGTCTCAAAGGTTGGTTCTGTATTTTAACTGTGTTTTAATACCGTTCTTGTAGGTGGGCAAACACCGTTTTTGCATATTAAATCTTACTAACAACTCTTTTTAAAGACCGAAACAGACACGCGGCATTTAATTCTCCCAAGCACCGCGTCATACAAAACCATCGGGTCGCTACAGATACGCAAGAAACTATCTGAAGTCGCATAAACTGCACAACAGTTAAGGTACTCAAATAATTTCGGAAAAAACACCAAGATGGCGGCCGGATGCATGATGGCGTCCGGAAACAATATGGAGGTAATATTTATTTCGGAATTTTTTTCGGAATTTTTTTAGAATTTAGAATTTTTTTGAAAATTTAAATTGTTTGAAATTTTTTATTTTTTATTTTTTTTTGAAATTTTCGAAATTTTGGAAAATGTTGGTAATTTGACACTCAAGGTCAAGGTCACTGTTAAAGGTCAAGGTCATCTGACATGGCGGCCGGGGCCATGACCTCACAACATGGGGGGGGGGGCGCTTCACTCCGGCTCCATGTCCCAACTTCGGCTAAATCATACTACTCGCCTTTATTCACAAACAACTCTATTGGCTGGCAGTGATGTATTGCTATTCTTTTTTTCTATGAGACTTCAACATGTGACAATATAATTGTATTTGAGAGATGTTTAGTTTAAAGTTCGACACATATTTCAATATCTCTGCCTTACAAATACACTTGGTATTTTCCCACGTACGACAGAGTGCAGTTTGGAACGGCTCGAAAATCATGTTTCTAATAACCGTACCAAATGTTTTAACTTAGAGGGACGTAGCTTAAAGTGTGTGCACTTTCCGTATACGCACATATATAATGCACGTAGACTAACACAGCTTTGTCACTCGCTGCAACATATCTCAAGCGCAATGAGACGATTTAAGAGATGTCCTCACTTAGCATACGACCGGGGTTTTAGCGTATCAAGCGCGTTCTGTTTTCAGAAAGACTGCTAAAGTTTTTCCCAGTATATTTATCTACTAAAGAAAATACAGTTAAAACAATGCTTCTCTGTTCAAAATACACAAAAAGTTTTACCACGCGCCCTGAAAAATTGTTAAAATATATGTTTTTTTTTTACAGACAACTGTACGTAGATAAATTGCAATTTAATTCTTGAAACAGAGAAGCATGCGTCTGACGTTACACCATACTTTCCAAAAATAAAATCTTGGCGTCATAGCAGAGATTCTCTTAGAGGGAAAAAAATGCCACTACGGAAACAACGTCGACCAATGTAGTGTTCCGCTCATAGTTGCGATATTATTCTTGACGCACGAACCAGTCTTGCCCGTATTACACACTTTTGTATTGCCTAGAGCAGATAAGAAAGTATTGCTTGAGGACTTATCTCAAGGGCGCCGCTTACAACAAGCTTCATATGCGTTGAAATGATTGATTTTCTTAGGAAACTATTCCACATGCGTCCATTGTGCCAACATACGAAAAGAAAACACACTTCGGACAGGGACGTAATGTCATTGTTAAAAACACCTTGCCCATTCAAAATTATTTCTAAGTTGTCCAAAATAGCTAAAAACCGCATTTAAGACTGTCTTATTTTAAAATTCACTAACTGCATGTATGCGAAACTGGGATAGAAACACGCTCTGAACCTACACTGTAAAAAAATTTAAGGTAAATTTACTCTACAGGTAATGGAAGCTAATTACCTCTACATGTGAGGGAAAATTACTCAACGAGTGTCGAGGAATGTTACTCAACTGGTAATGTAATTTTTCATTACATATTGGCGCCAGCCCTCTAGGACAATACGAAATAAAGCGCGAGCGAAACTTCCGAGTGGTTTGTGTGGCGAATACACTACCTTGCCACAGACTAAATACTAATACAGACGTGAAATGACGTTGCGGCTCGTTTGATACGGGCGAACTTCGCCGCTTATTGGCTGCCTGAGGCTGTTGATACCAGCCCCGTGTATGTTTGGTTCCTGCATGTTACCTCAGGTTTCCTATTGGCCTGGTTGCCGGCTAACAGGGCAGCCACCTTACGCTGATTGGCGGTTGGCGTTTCCGCCATGTTGCAGGCCAGGGGAGCCATTTTGCTGGCGTGTGTGACTGAGTTCGCTGGCCTACTGGCTATTTCACTTCTGTATTCCTAAATATTCTGTGACCTTGCGGAAATTTCCACACATATTCGGAAATCAGAGTTCCCTCACAAGGTTTGGGAATATTACCATACATATGATGAGTAATATTACTAACTTTTTTTACAGTGTAGATACTGACTTTTCATAAAAAAAAATAAATGGTCGCCGTCTAATAGCACCAAATGGATCGACGGGAACCTTACCAGATTCTTAAGAACAGTCTTTGCCGGTTTCAAATGTCCACGTTTGATGTGTGGGAACAGCGGAGCGATAAGAGCTAGTGTGCCACCCTCGACGAGAATCATATCGACTCTATTCATAGCGCGTCAAACTGACCTGCAAGGTTTTCGTTGTGTCTTTTTCCTATGGAAATTAAAAAGTGGTGACCCTAATTTTTTTATAGTATGAAGTAAATGTCAATGTGTGTCTCTCGCTTCACACTTTACGAAATCGGGTGGTATTTTCGGAGTTACGAAGTCTAAAAAATACCGTTTTAGCCATTTGAGAGGCCCGAAAATTACGTTTATAACAAGCGAGCTGAATTTTTAAAAGCATAGAAGCATAGTTTCAAGTGTGTGTTCTTTAAGTAGTTAAGCGTAAAGTAAATAAGTTGAGCAGTTTCTCCTGAGGGTAAGGTGAATGGGCTATACGTCTTTACTTCTCGTCGACAGCGAGGGCATTAGAGACGGTGACACGCAACTTGGTAAAATGACAGGAGATGTGGTGAGAGCAGTATGCCAAGGTATTTGTTAAGGAATCATCCCAGCATTCACTTGGAGCGATTTCGGAAACTATTAAAAACCGAAATCTGGATGGCCGCAGCCAGGGATCGAACCCGGGTCCTCCCGAAAGCGGGTCAAACGTACCATTGCACCACCTCGCTCGGTTGGTTTCCCGTGAAAAATATTACGTGTGACACGCTACAATACAACAATCGTCCATGCGCCAGGCGAGAACTACTCTTAAGACCTCTACAATACACAGTCGTGTGTAGTTTCTTAGAGCCACGATTTTGTCGCGAAAAAATTTTGCACCATTTTGTTTCTATGCCTTACGTGCACATCGGCAGCTGTGCTTCATGGTAATTGGCAGCGTGACCTTGTTCAGACACGTCTCTTATTTGACTGCATCAATAAGAGTAAGACAATTGTGGCACTACACGTCTGCGATTCGCCGTAGAAACCCGAGACAAGTGAGAGTTAAAACATCCATTGAACATACATTGAACCAACAATTGATTCAAAAATATTTTCGTCATAAAATCGTGTGTAATAGTTAGGGACAGGAACATTTCGCGAATTCAGTGACCAATGTGCTATAAAGAGTTGTTCTTCGCTAACCGAAGCCCTGTCTATTCGTTCATTGTCTGCTGTTACACTGAGTAGCAGTAAGTGGAGAAATGGTCGGAGCTTGAGTATGCATATGACATATGATTCTAACATGCAGGTCATTGTAATCGCGAAATTTTCCTGTCCCTAGTAACAGTTATTCTTAGGGGTACCGTAAAGTTGGTACACATTGCACCAGCATGGGTAACTTTGCACCACCAAAAATATTTGTTTCTAAGTAGTTTGGTGAAATAAATACACATCACGATTGAGTATTTAAAACATTATAATTTAATACCATCGAATACAACCACATGTTCAACTACCAGTATAGAAAATGTATTTTTTGGAGTTACAAAGTTACGCATGCTGGTGCAAAATATACCCAGCTTACGGTAATGTGAATTTTGCGAGTTTATTCAAGGTCAGGTTGAACGTGAAGAACGTATACTTTACTGTCATGGTTAAGATGAGCTGATAGCTTCCTTACATGTATTTGACGTCTGCAAGCCAGAAGTAAACAAAGAAACAATACGTAGCGCCTTCGCAAGCTAACCACTTGCAAGGCTAGAAGCGTGTAGATAGAAACCGGGAAATTTCGTGTGTTCAAGGACCAGTCTTCTAGACTCCACAGTCCTGTATACTCAGTAACGTATACATTGGCTGCTACTTCAATGAGTAGCCATGTGTACATGTGACGAGGTAACGTAGGAGTCAGTGAGTGTTTTCATTTAGGTTTGCTATTGGTTCGCATTACTCAATGACGAGATTCTGAAACAGTGACAAAACCGTGAAAAAAAATGAACGTACACAGGAGTTTGAAATTTAACATCTTCTCAGATTAATCTGTGATATTTCCGGGTCTTTGCCTGTGGATTGTCGGTTGTGGCCAGTGCGTGTATAGGACTGAAAATTCTAAGCTGCTGCCAGATGAATCCGCGCAATTCACTCACCTCTAGTTATTCTGGTGTATTATGTAGTTCTATTAGTTAGAGATGGTCATTTATCAGGAAAATTTCTTAAGTCATGATTTTAGTTGCCATAATGAATTTTATTATTTTAAGTTATTTGGAATTCTAAGGAGAAAAATGTTAAATATGTGATTATACTTCAAATTCTATTTATATTTCGTTACAGGACAGACCTCGCGATGTAGCTGTTAACGTATAACTACGCCGCAGTGTGTGTGGCAAATTTTTTATATTCATAATTTACCCAACTGATTGCGACCATCACTATACATTACTAGCTCTATTGCCATGTCTATACTGTAACACAAAGTAGACCGAATTTGCGGTATAGTCGCTGATTCAACATTTTTCTTCTCGCAGTTCCCAAAAACCGAAAAATAAAAAAAAATTCTATATGGCGACAGAAACCGAGCCTTAAGCCAACATAGCCTTCAAAACACTGCAGTTTCTTGCATCATATATGATTGAATGTTAACAGTCCGACACGACATAGTTGCCTTTAGACAAATCACATTCGTAAAATAATACACTACCAGAATTCTCATTGGTTTTGTCAAATAGGATAACCGTTATACGCACATAAGCGTAGCATAAGCTAAATTTGCGAAATGCTGAACCGACGTTGAAACCTAGCAAAAAAAATCAAATTTTCCCGCGATTAATCACCATCTCTAATTATAGTTAGTTTTTTAGCTCGGGAAGATAATTTCCTTCTTGCTTCCTGCTGATGCTCGGTGCTCTCATATTTCAGATCAGCTTTATCACTATAGATGATATCAGTTAGCGAACCCTCCCCCTCCACAGGTGGCGGGGTAGTGGATAACGAGATAGCGGCATGAGAAAGAGAGTTAAGAGGCTCTCCAGCTATACTTCAAGTGGAAGAAGTGCTTCCTTTAATTTGTTTCCGTCACGCGATCGTTGCCTTTGATGTGCGAAAATATCCAGTACTCCCGGCGCTCGACTCGTTCATTATCCTGTGCGTTACCAGAATAGCAAAAACTTGACCGAAATACAAGAATTAAAATTGAATTTTCCCGGCTGTAAAATAAATTCTTAACTTAGTTATTTGTTGTAAGGATACAAAAAAACTGTCACAAATAAAAAACAAAGCTTTAGGAACGTAGTGTTAGGAAAGACGTATTTTACATTATTTAATTTAAACTAATAAACATTATTTGCAGGTAAACAGTTTTATTTTTATTATTCTATTATTTAAAAAAAAAGATGTGTGTGTACACTTTTGTCATGAGCATTCATACCTAGTGGTATGCAAGTTCTGGTCAAAAATGAAAACAACACTGCAGTGTATTTACTTGACCACCATTACGAAGAAACGATATACCTGAACAATACGTGCTTCTTGTGAAATGGTGTACTAAGACGCTTACGAAACAATAACTCCGCTCATTTTTAGTTGTAACAGACCACTACACACACATTTGTTCAGACTTAGTTGAAAATATATTTTATTCTTTCATATACGTCATAACAGATCAAGCTGTTAATCCGCGTCAATACATAATTACTTTGCTAAATTTGTGATTCTTATGTTTTCAGCGTTTTTGCTTCAAACGGCGAAAGAAGGTTTTTGAATTATTATTGAACTGGTTAGACGTCTGGCAATATTTTACATCCTACATGTGAGGCAAACACAATTATGTTGTTGCGTGTTTTATGAACTGTGAAATTATTTCATAACAACCTCGCATACTAACGTACGTATGTAGGTAGTATTGTTTATGTCTTATTAAATGCGACCTAATAAAGCCTTCCCCATACATAATTTTTCCATGCGCATTTGTAAATATGTGCGTATATATAGCAGAAGAAACATCAGAAGACGTATATGTTATTTTTGTTCCGTTCGTATATACAAGAAGCTTAAAGTGTTCACAGAATAAGCAAATTAAAGATATTTCATCAGTGCTGTGTTTCCTCAAAAACTACGTTGCTTAGAACTTTACGTTGTTTTAGGTTATGATTGTTCGTATATTTTGAAAGTGAACGTATTTTTTTTGCAGTAGTAAGACCGACTTGCGGTTTTGTTCTAATCGTAACATGTATACAGGATATCCTGAGACGGGAGTTAAGCAACACATCATTTGAATCATGGGCTAAATTTGAGACGAAATTGTTAGTGGCAAAATAAAATGTGAGGATATTTTTGTGCACAATGTGGAAACACAGCAACAGAGAAAGTCCTCTCTCGCGCTGACATAATGTAAGGATATTTAATGTACGAGACTGTTCTACGTAATGTTTTCTATCCAATTTTCTATTGAACCACGGAAACCGAAACCAAAATGGCTGAAAAGTTAATCTTACCCGATTCCTGTAAATTACCGTACAAATAGTGCGTCATTAAATTATTTCCGATGAGTAAATGTTGTGTAGCTTATTATTAGTTACCTTCTGCGCTGTGATTCTTGAATAGGCCTACGTAATTTTCGCAATTTGTTTACAGACGAAAAATAATGTAGTAATAAATTAAATCTCCTTGTGCGAACTATTCAACAAGTTTGTGAACTAACCAAACAAGCTGCAAATTTAATTTCTTTAGATGAAAATTAATACAATACTCCCTTGTACAGATACTCCAAGTAATAAAGTACTGTTAGAAACACTGGAAAATCACGAAAATATTTCAAGTCAGCATAGTCTCCAATAAACTGTAGTATCTTTATCATACTGTTATTGGATAGTTAAATGTGTTACGTGTGTTAACAGCTTTAGCACAAATTACACACGTTTATGTCAAAGCTGTGCAGTTATATGATCTCGTTGTAGACATAAATAGTATTTCAAATAAACGTTAGCCAATATCGACACAAAACCTTCAGTGTTATACACAACGTGTTGGAACCTGCAACTTTTTTGTCTCTGTGAATATTGTGATTCAATTCAGAATACAGTTACATGAGAAAAACTTGGACAGACATGTATGACGTACGACTTTGGGCTGCTGTAGCTCTCTTCCTATTGGCTGGTTTGAAATGCGCGCGCGTCGTTCTGCGCAAGTACCAGTCTCGGGTCAATACCAGATTTTTTATTTCTTATTGTCGTTTTTCTAACCTAACAAGAGCTTTGAATTAGAGCATAGCTTTTGTAATGTTTTCAACTATTTTAAACTAATTTAAGCTAACATAAAAGTATTTAAACTAATTTCACAGTGGACGGGGAGAAAGGAAGAATGCATATCTGCGCAGAGACGAACTAACCGAAACGAACAGCCAACTGGGAGACACTTGGAGCAGAGTCCACAGTCACTTTATATATGTACAGTATGTGGGACAAGTTGCGTAAGAAATTAGGTGCGTAACACCGAAAGCTTGGTAATAAGAACACGTATGTGCGTTACTCTGGGACTACGTGTGTTACGTGTAAACGCGAGAAAGATAAAAATATGCCCAGGGCTTGTGTGTAGTTGGTTGTGTTATCCGTGAGGCAGAGTAGTTTGCTGGCGAAGTAAACACAACACGTAGAGAGCTACACTCGGGCTGAAACAGCCGACACGATGCTTGTTTACGGGCAGAGAGGCAATGAATGGGTCAGAGGCAACACGCACACAGCTTGTGTAGTGAACACTTCACCCAATTCAACATGTTTACATCACTGTACATTCACGTGGACGCGCAGGCAGGCGAGTAGGGGAGGCAGGTTACTTGATGGTGGATGTTTTAAACAAACTGTGCAGACTGTGCGGCCAATGTAATTCTCACAACGGATTCGTAACAAATGTTCGTTTTCGTTTAACCAACATCCACGCACAGAGAGAATGGAAAATAGCGACAATCATTGATGACAAAATAGTCTTCAAAACATTGTTGGTTGTTACATCTTATAGGTAGAGGCCGGAAAATTTCGCTGATTCAATTACCTGCATGTTAGAATGCTCTATCCTGTGCATACTCAAGCCCCGACCATTTGTCCACTAGCTGCTACTCAGCGGAACAGCAGACAATGAACGAATAGTGGGGACTATAATGTGCATAGGACAAGGGATTCTAGCATGCAGGTCATCGAATCCGCGAAATTTTCCGGCCCCTACTTATAGGTAGAGACACTCAAAATTCCCATTATAATTTGGTGACAGATTAGACTTCAATGCACGGTACATGCCACACACTTATAACGATTGATCAGAAGCGATCCCTGCAGCAGGCAACGACATTGTACGCTTTTAAACTTGGACCAGTGAGAAATTAACTTCTCCGGTGAAACTACAGTCGTTTCGGTCAAAAATGAACAACTGAAGTTAGTGAGTGAAACCGTGCTGATTGTTTCAGTGACTAAATGCTACTGATTTAGAAGAGATTTCCAATTGTTTTCAGTGAATTTCACCTGCCTGTTATCTGATTTTCAGTTAATTTTACAAGTTCATTAGTCAAAACCAGATTATTAACTGGAATTTAAGTGACTAACATTTCACTCATTCTAACCACTGATACGGATTTATAGTGAACAACAATGGGAGACGTCGAGAGAATGTACCATCGTTTGCAGTCTAATCTACTGTCAGAAAATAACACGAATTCGCACTTCTCTTCTAATTGGACTGGACGGCGATTGTTTGACCTTATTTAACGGTTTGCAGTCGACTGACAAACATTCAATATTGGCATATCGCAGTTCTCATTGGCATATTTAGATTAATTCTACTACAGGTTACAAAGATAATGTTATTAATTTGGCAAAGGACTATTTCTGGTGGTGTAAATTCCGGTTTGGATGTTACCGTTATGTGTAAAAATTGCAGTTGCCATTTCATAGCAAAAGCTAGAAATTTATTGCATACTAACAAAAATTTTCATTAAAAAATTGTGTTTCAGCAGAGATACAATAACACAAATGAAAAATTCGTTCTTAGCCCATGCACAGATCTAGCATAAAACGTAATTTTTGGTGAATTAACATTAAAATATTAATGTAATTATCCTCTAAATAGTTAAGATGTTATGTAAAGTTGCATAAATGCATAATTTTGAAAAACACTAAAAACACGAAGCAAAAAATTTACAAAAATTGCTCAAACTAATATTCGTGTTACGAATACTGATTTTATTTTCAAGTGGTTGATGAGACAGGCATCATCTATTAAAAGTACACATACTGCGGAAGATTTTAGTTTCAGTGATATATATTTTTTTATACGACTGTTTTAAAAATACAAATTGTTTATACCTACTTCTGAAGATACCATGTCATGTTCTGCAGTTGCGTATATAAGCCTAGTGGTAAGACTCTATTCTATAAGGTTAATTCAAATACTATTTATTTAATAAATAATGTACACACGTAAAATCAAGTCATTGCTTAATCGGTAACAACGTTGTGTGTGCGGAAAACTGTTACGTTAGTTTCAAAATTACTAACATTTAGCAGACGTTCTATATCGTTTTCAATTTTCACAATTTTCGACGATAGCCGCCGCTTCACGAGGTCTATACACAAATATCATTGAGTGTTAGGGAAAGAATTAAATAAACGCTAACGCACTTTTAGGGAGGTAAATGAACGGTAATTAAACTAAATTTGCACGCTATGTCCTCTAAATTTTTTTACGAACATCCAACTGATGGGATGTGTTATGTAATTTACGTATTACAATGTCTAGGTCAGATACTGCATGAATAGAGGCACGAGTATTTCGCGTATTCATCTGGCAACAGCCTAGACTTCTCAGTTCTATACGTGTACCAGTTGAAGCCGAATGTCCATTGGCTTCTAACAGTACAAACGAGTAGCACGTGATATCTTCACGACTTGTTTCCTTATTTATTACTTGCTTACAGTCGTCAAATGTGTGTTAAAACCGCTCTCGTCTATTCACAGAAGGAGGAGTGAAGTATACGTTACTGACTTTCAACCTGACCTAGAATCAATACGCGAAATAATCGTGCCTCTACATGACCTAATTCGAAACGCTAGCGCCCTGTCCGCAGGAGCTACAAATGCTTTAACATGTTATTGTCAGACTTTAAAGTCAAACGTTCAGAAACACAGTATTTCGAGCCGTTTTAAGTGAAATTGTACCGTATATTTTACCAATCCCTTGTATCCCTACTGTTCTCGCCATATTTTACCTTACTTGCATAGTTTTAACAAAAATAACTTAGGGTATTTCATATTTTTGTTTATTGATTACTATAACATTGAAATAACTAGGGATCAGTAGTTTTCGCGAAAATTATTTGCGCCAACTTGTTTCGATGTCTTACGTTCACACCTGCAGAACTGCTTCGTGGTCAATGATTGCCTGTATTTAACTCTCAACATCTTGAGATTCTATCCACTATAATCACAGACATGTGGCGTCGCAGTAACCTTGTTCTGATTGGCACAATCAAATAAGTGACGCCTCAACACAAAGACACGCTGCTAATAACCATGAGTCAGTGCTGCAGATATACACAGAAGGCATTAAAACAAAGTGGTGCAAAAATATTTCGCGAAAACTACCGGGCCCTAAATATCGAGCTAATGAGTTTGTTTATCTAACTGAAAGTGCAGTTCAATTGAAAGTAATTTGCTACGTTTCTTTGTATCGGTTACACGCTTGTTTTAATTACAGATTCCTGCATCAACTTCTCTTACATTAGTTCCGTTACTAAACGTGATTCACTTTAAATTGAACGCTTCCCAACACTTATAATAATAAAAAAATATTTATTGGTGTAATAAAAGTAAATATTTGAGAGAGTGAGTGAGTGAGAGAGTTCGGTCAGCGCTTAACATCGAGGTCTTGAGGGTGACATGAGGTGAGTATGGAGCAAAGTTGGAATTAAATTGCGAGGGAAACGGGAGATCCCCGAGAAAACCCGCCGACAAACGGCATCGTCCGCACGATTCCCACATACGAAAATCCAGGGACCGACTCCGCTGGGAATCGAACCCGGGTAACCTTGGTCAGAGACGAGTAGTCTGACCCCTCGACCACCGCGAGCCTTCCCCCCTCCCCTGTAGATCTTTGAGAGTTGTGAAATTTTTACATTAGTTTTTAGTAACACGGAAGTTTATGTTTCTAAAATAGTCAAGATGGTGGCATAATGACTCCCAGAAAATTGTAGGCAGTCCTCAGCTCATCCTGATTTTGTGCTATTCTGTGTCCGTATTGCAGTTCCAATTTGGTGGCAGAGTTTGTATTGTGAGGTAAACACACTTCAGTTAACAGTTTATGTTACAGTCGAGCACCTATGTCTTCTCTCAGTGGTCCCTAGTTAAGGTTAATTTACATTTTTATTATAAGCCCATGTCACAGAAGTGGCGGCTAATTAGAGACTCTCCTAAGACAGTTCCGGATATTGGTGGGAAAATAATTACGAGCACTCTGGAACTCATCTTCGAAGTTATAATTGGATCCTTTACGCATTTCTCGGTGCGATGAGAGGTTTTAATTGGTCCCCGTGTGTCGCCGATCAGGCTCGAACAATTCCGCGGCTATGAAGGGGGGGGGGGCAGTCGACGGTTTTTATTATCTAGCTCTTCGGAAGTGCCACCCAGATAAATGGAAATTGGGTCGTCTCCTACTGCTACATCTGGAAGAGTAAGAAGAAAATTGGGCCGTTCCAATAAGACCGGGAGAAAAGTTATTCTGTCAGAAGCAGGAGCAGCTAACCATCCGTCATGAAGAGCAGAAGGAAGTGACGTGCCTTGGTTCCTGTGACCTGGAAGTACGACACAGATGCACGGCCACTTTCAACTAAGGGAGGTCCTATTCTCTCGGACACACGTGGCGGAACTGTTAAGGTAGCAGCCTGCCCGGGCCGCCGAGTGGTGTGCAGAGTCTCGGCCGACATAAGCGTATAGTAGAACTGTTAAACGTACGAGAGTGATGAGTGCTTACCAGTAGTATTTGTACATAGACGTGGACGTTTAATTGTATTAACTTTGCGAGCAGATATGAAATATTAATTAATGAAGCTTAAATCGGTATTAGTTTCATTCTATCTCGTTAAGAGGGAATTTACTGACATTGCAAAACACATGCTCATGACAGGCGGAAGTCACGTTTCTTTTAGAGTATTCTTACATTGCACAATTCTGATGGTAAAGAAGAAGTTTCTGCTGGTGGTTCGCGAAAAAGTGAGCACTTTTTAATGACCACCTTGTCTAGACTAACGATTAAAAACATGGTTTGCTATTACCTCCAGGTGTTAACTTTCAAGTACGGTTCTATTTATAGGCTACACTTGATTTCTTAGTTAGGGTATTTTGTTTATTTTTAAAATATGCACCAATGCTCTTAAGGGCACCGCTTCCTGCCCATTAGAAAATCAGAAGTGACATTTCAATTCGAGTTTCACAAACATTCGGTTAGTAGATTTTAAATGCGTCAGTCTTATTAACGCGATTTTCAACTGTGTTTGAGGGCTTAAGGGGGAGTGTTAGACAATTTTATTGTATTTTCAGTTTTTGAGCCATAACATTTATTACAATTCTATTATCAAAGTTTTCTCTTCGACAAATCATAGAATACATTCTTGGTAAACTCCTTGACATGAAAAATAATGGAATATTTCGTTAATTTGTCATGCAGAATCATTGCAAGAAAATTATAGGTTAACTTTCAAGAATTCCCTTGAGATAGTTCTGCATGACAAATTAATGGAGGGTTCCATTATTATTTGAGATGATGATTTATCGCGGAAAAACTTGAATATTTGCTGGGTCTCAACATACGTTAAGCTTACCATAATATTGCTGGCATTTGCATGCACGTGGAGCTGTTGCCCCATTCGACTGAGCCATTGAGATTCCCGGTATTGTAATATTTGGTGCCTGTTATTGGTCTGAAGACAACTACGTTATGTCAAACGTATGTAGTCCAATCATACATGCTGCAAGAAATTACAGCGATTTCAAGGGTATGTTCGCACAACAAAAATGTCGCGATATACCACCATCTCTAATTATTATTTATGTCAAGCAGTTTACAAAGAATATATCCTATACTTTGTCGAAGAGAAAATTTTGGTAATACAAGTTAAACAAATGTTATGGCTCAAAAACTGAAAATTCAGTAAAATTATATAGCATTCCTCCTTAAAAACAGATTTTAATGTACATATCTTAATAATGACATTCCGTACTTGTCCGAAGTGTGTTTTCTTTTCTTACATTGGCACAATGAGCGCGTGTGTAATAGTTTCCTAACAAAATTTACTTCCTTGTACATTACGATGCCTTCGAAGCCGTTGTCCACCCAGCTGGTTTCTGAAAATTGTTACATTTGCAGCAGGTTAGAAATCTGTCTTACCTTTTTTTTTTACAGAAATAAGTACACTTGTTCCAAATGCAGTAGTGCACGAAAAGAAAATATACTCGTGACGAGAGCTATTCGGTGCTTCCGTAATATTACGTGCATTAAAAAACAGTGTTTTGAACCTCCTTACATAACCAAAAACGCCTCTCGTTGCGCCGTTTCGTCTCTGAGTCTTAGTACCCATAGCGGTACTAAAATACCCAAGGGTTCTACATTGAACTTCGCTGCAAATTTTTAAACAGCAAAATGTCAGGGTTGCTGCTTCAAGTCCCATAGTTTCAGCTGCACGACGGAAACACTGCACGCCGCCGATTTAAGTCCGGTAGGAGCGATGAGGCATTAGGCACGAGCGTCAATATAGACCTTATAGCACCCTCGCTTCTAAACCTCCAACGCGCAATACAGGTCCAAGTAGAACTAAAAAATTCTCACTTTATCGTGAACTAGACATGCCTATCTTACTAGATAGCGTCGTACCAGTGACGAGGAGATGCTGGTGAGTCGTATGTCCAACGGACAGAACTCTAGTTCAGATCATTAGCACCTTAAGAGTGCGTAGTATATAATTCAGTGCTAAAGCATCAGTTAAGAATTGTAAGTTTTTCGAAGCCAATTTTCAGAAATAAAAAAACGACAATCCTAGACTTTCTGAGCAAAATTTTTTCTCGATTAACGTATATCTGAAGAACAATCTCTGATGCCGAAATCTCGTACAATTAATTGCGGCGCAAGAGATCACTCTTAACAAATGCATCATTCTGGATAAATGTTTGCCAACAAAGTTCGCAAACATAATTATTAAGGATTGCTGTTTTTGTAGTTTTTCTGTATAGATTTTCCAGAATAGTAGATCTCAATTGAATAATTCAGCTCTTATTTATCTACCACGCCCTTTGCCGTCTGTCCAGGCCTCCGAGCGAAGTGTAGAGCTTCGACCGTGACAATATTATTCGAAAACTGCCTAAATCGAGTAAGTTAAATTTGTTTAAGAATAGAATTCAAAGAACATTACACGCGTGTATATTGATTTCGTGTCATCATGTATATCTAAAGTTTATTTTCACGATGACGAAAATGGCGAAATTGGGTGTTTTGTGGCCATTTTAGATGACGAAATGTTGGCGCAGAATCTTTTAAAAAGGTAGAAGTTTAGACAATACGACTTCATCTGTAATATTTCGTCATAAATTATAAAAGTGACCGCTGAATGTCTCATAGAGGCGAATATTCGGCGAGAATAATGCACATCAGTCCAGTGACTTGCGTCTAGAGGCTAGTGTGAGACGTGATGCGCTTGCTAAGTCGTCCTTATCGCTTCCGCTCTTCGCGAACTCGCGAAATACGTCCACCGAGGCGGCTACTACAAAGCATTAAATAGCGGTAATGTTGCACGTTCCTACGTAGGCATATCAGCGCAACTTCAACACGGCATAGCACTTGTTTTCAGTACGCGTTGTGTAATGATATTTTGGTTAAAGCTTCTCGCGCCTGCTCAGAAAGTTACGCCGTGTAGCATGTAAGAGCGTCTCTCTAGTCGCGAGTGTTCATATCAGCAAGAGAAGCCCCTCGGTCGTAACTGTTGCGTGTTATTTTCTTTTCGCCCATCTTACCCTTGGGAAGGAGGGGGGTGGCACAAGGGCAGACGCGCGCGTGCGTACACGTGGACTCTTCCTAGGAGGTTGGTGAAACTGCTGGATGCGGGGGTAGGTGGGGGTATATTTTTTCCCCGCGTGCAGACTGACTCGTGGGGGTGTGACGGAGGAGGAAGGGTCACGAGCTACTGCAGGCCTCTGACCCCGCGCTGCGGGGCCAAATGGGCTGTAAAATCGAATGGAGGAGTCGGCGTAAAGGCGTCGTTCACGCCCGGCGTCACTCCAGAGCTCGGACCACTGTAGAGTGAGAGCGAGAAGCAACCCTCCCACAACAACCCTTACTTCCTCCGTATCTATCCCGCCCTTGTCCTGCCCGCGTCTGTACACACTTCCGGGCGAGCCGCCACGCCACTCTCCGGCCAGCAAATATTACACTGTTCAATGTGTAGGTATAGTCGATTCACTTTCAAATCAGCACTTCCTAATATTTATTGGGCCTGTAGAGTAGAGTTTCGAGAGTTGTGAAATGTTCACACTAGTTTTTAGTTATATGGAAGTTTCCGTATTTAAAATACTAAAGATGGAGGCATAATGCTCAACATAAAAATGTAAGAAGTGCTCAGTTTATTCTGAACCGTCTATATACGTCTACGTAATGTAACATGAGTGAGCGTTACGTCTCGTCGACAGCGACGTCAAAACATGCGCTACACTTCTTCATGCACTCGCAGTTTTCTGCACCTCCGTTGATCCACCGGTTCACCAGCACTCGCAAAAAAAAAAAAAAAAAAAAAAAAAAAACATTTTCGGGTATCCTGTAAAATACCTCGGTGGAAGATGCCAGATGGGGTTAGATGCCAGTCATACAGGTTTTTCACGTTTCGTTAATTACTATTTAAATTTTTTAAAGAAACTTAAAACTCGTTACTGGTTTACACAAATGACGAACGAAAATCTATCGTAGTATTTTTCTTGCTTATTTATTCAAACATTTTGGCTTTAAGGTGCCGTAAGTGCTGTGACTCCCCCAAATAACCTTACAATTCATGCATTCACTGAAGAGAAAGAAAGTTAGCCACTACAAGGAATCTACGCTTCGGTTACTAATATTTATAGTTTATTCTTTAATATGTTGACATTCTTCTGGTACACAACGAAAACACTTTCGATACTTAACAAAATGTTTGTTTAAATATGTGCCACTGCAAAGAAACTTTGTTTAAAAGGCACAGTAATGGTAACAAAACTCTTGTTATTGTTAACATAACTTGTTTGAAATATTTGCGATGAAGATAGTTGTGATATTTTTAACACAAGCTTTATGTTGAAAAATTATAGTACTTGCTACAAATTAACTTATTTTCAGAGAAAACGTTTTAAAGCAAAGTGTGACACAAAACATACATTTTCAACATTTGAATTGCTGCCAGGCAATATTTCTTTACCGTAAGCTACAGACATCTGCGGCAAAGTTATTTTGCAGTGGTTCATGTCTTAACAAAATTTTGTTGCGACAACTAAACTGTTGTAAGAATGTTCGTTGTGTTGGTATTATCATACGTACAGCAAGTCCCAAAAATCTTTATAAAGGTTGCGAGTTTACATACGAGGTAAATAATGTCTGACGAGATGACACGTGGGTCGTTAACCAAATTGAATTTCAACAACTATTTTAATCATCTTTGTGTTAAACAGTTCATTTTCGGGAAATGCTTAGTTGAAACAAGACCAAGCCATAGTGTACGATGGTCTATTTTTGAATTAAACTTTTCAGATAGTTACCCAAAAAATTTAATTTCCAATATTTTTAGATTTCCTGATTTTAAGGGCTGGAAAAGAGTACATAAAAAAATTAAACTATTTTAGGTTACCGTCCAAAAGGGATACGTACACTCATGTGGGCATATCAGCACATCTGGAAGGGAGATGTTAAATTTGTTTACGATCTTTTACAAATTGTGTCACAAATTATTACACGAAAATAATCTGACTCGTTTATCTAAATAATTTTACATTTTGGTTTTCTGCCCTCATTCCCTTTTATAACTATTGTTCAAGAATCTCTCACGTACTCATGTTGTGTTTGCTGACGTCTCTTATGCCTATTTCCTAACAAATTATGTGGCGTACACTATGTAAAAACGACATTCATCAGAAGTTTAAGGTTTTTTCATGCCATGCACTATTATTTAGTTAATACTAATCATTAACGCATCAAAACGTATTATTATAAAGATCATTTACACAGCCTCATGCGTGCGTAGTTGTAGGGCCACGATTTTGTGACGAAAATATTTTTGCACCATTTAGTTTGAATGCCTTATGTGCACATCTGTAGCTCTGCTTCGTGGTCAGTGACTGGATATTTTAACTCTCACTTGTCTTGGGGGTCCTACTGGCAAATCACAGAACTATGATATCGTGATAACCTTATTATGATTGGTGCAGTCAAATGAGGGACTGGTATGAGCAAAGACACGCTGCCAACTGCCAAGACGCAGAGCCGCTTCACGTAAGACATTTTCGTTGTTTTCAATTTGTACTGATGTTTTTGGTATATCGTATTATATTGTACTATTTGTGTGTATATTATATATAAGTGCACGGGTGTGGATAATAATGATGAACTCTGATACAACTTGACCGTTCACTATGACAGTTGGTGCATATGCATTTAGCATGAGAAGATTATGCTATACATTTTACTCTAACTCGCCATTAAATGGCGCTGTAGTGCAACAACTTGTATAACTAGCTTCCCCTTCTGGCATATAGGCCACATATAGGACATGAGGGGGAATGGTTTCTTAATTGGCTGGCATCCATTTTTATATTTTATAAACTGGCAGGACGTCTTCCGGGTTCTTCTAGTTATACTATACTGTACAGACCGATATTATTCGGTTTAACAGCGTACCCCTAAGTGTTTTTGAAAACAAGAGTCGCGAGCTATTGTAGTTTATTTGGGTACACGGCGCTGGTGCCTCCACAGCTCGTTACTGTTTCGCCGTCTCTTCCATCTGACTCGCCCGACATTGTGTCCAAGTTGCTGTGACGTAGCCCGTCATAAACACGTAGTCCATTGCGACACACATCCGGTCACAGCTAGAAGATACTGGACGAGGAGCATTCTGCTGGAATATTACCAGCTGGGGTTGCGCGGCGTCGAGATGTCGTCCCTGGCGTCCCAAGCCCACAACAATCCAGCAAACACGATCGCGTTTTTAGGTATGTGAATATGCGTGATGCACACACGTGCTTGTAATAGTGGGACTATCATGAGCATGAAGCGTCTGTGTAATCGTTGGGGCGAGTGAAAAAATTAGCCAGAAAACTGAACACTGGGTGGTATAGTTGAAACACACTTTCTAGTACCTCTGTTTAACTAATGAAAAATTGTTACATTTTAATTTCCAAATTATACTTAATTATTCGCTCCAATTGTAAGAATCTTTTAGAAACACTGAGCAATGCATAGGGACGCGCAAACTTCGCATCTTTTTTTTGCTTACTGACTACCTGTAAACTGCAATTGGCTATTGACATGTTTGACGTTTTCCGTTGGTCTAAAATGTTGTGGTCTGCCGCGTAGAACGTTTCTGTCCAATCAATAAAAGTTCCATGATAGATTGACCAATCTCCTGTTAAACGGTTACACGCGTAAATGACATCACACAAAGCTCGTAATAAATGGAGACACATATCGTACACTGGTATGTATAGACCGGTGAAGTCTACTCTGCTGCCGTTTAGCTAGTAACTAGAGTTGTGTAGGTCCCTAGTAATGTAGTGACCCTGGGTTCCCGCGCATTCTGGCCGTTAAATGTGCGCAGGCAGAAATAATAGCCTACGTAATATAAATATCTGCTCAGTATAGCTTCACAATATGATAGTTTTTAAGAGCATATATACTACAGTACCCAACGCATCACACTTTCTTCCATGAATTCTCGACATGCCTTTCATACTCACATTCCATCGCTCTTCTAGATGTCGCTCTGAGGAGGCGAAAACCTGAGCGTGCCAATGACAGCCAAGTGGCCATTACTCGTTACTTTTTGCTGACTTCTACTCCTTGGGCCGTTCTAAAACGTTTGAGAAGTCGGCCGTGTTTCCGACTGCCCAGGAAAGCACCCGCGCATGTATTTACGGAACCAAACAAAATGTTGGATTTTCGGTCATTTAATGACGGATTAGCTTACATTACCTGTGTAGGTAAAATTGAAATATTGAAGCACATTGTCACACCTCGCTTCATCTTCACAAAGTGGTATCCAAACAAAAATGTCGGGTAGTTAAAAATGAAGCAAATTCTTCCCACAGGTGCAAAGTAACCGTGGCTTACGGAGCGTGGACGTCATAACAAATTAATGAGTACATTTTACTTCAACATAAAAAGTAATTACTAATTTTCTTATGATACCATGAAGCAATTTGTACACGACGTTGCAAAGTTGCATGTCAATATTTTGGAGGAATAACACTTACAGCTATAGGAACAAGATATGGTATATGACCGTACCCTTACTGTACTACATGTCTCATGACTAGAGGCAAGATTATTTCGCGTACTGATTCTAGGTCAGGTTGAATGCCAATATTGTATACTTCACTACTCCTTCTGTGATTAGACGACATCTGTTTTAACACATCTTTGACGACTGCAAGCCAGTGATAAATAAGGAAACAAGTCGTGGTGGTAACACGTGTTACGGTTAGAAGCCAATAGATATTTGACTTTGGCCTGTGTGTGTATAGGTCTGAGAAGTCTAGGCTGTTGCCAGATAAATACGCGAAATACTCGTGCCTCTAATCATGACTGAAAGCCGGATAAATTCGCGGTTTCACTGACCTGTAGGATAGGCTCCAAGCATATTTGTGAAATCGTGCAGACAGCAGATGTTTATTAGCTGCTCGCTGATACAGTGAAATGAGCCTGTATTCAGTTACAGTTTCATTATTGGCTCAGCTACTTCCAGGAAGTGTCGAGTAAGTCAACGGCTAATTATGAACGTGATACAGACCTATAGTTGCTGGAATTCTAGCTTGCACATAAAAGAAAATGCGAATTTTTCAGGTCTCTGCTCGTAACCTACAGTGCACGGCACGCGGCTGGATCATAGTACTGCGGAATGCTACATCGAACAATGCGTACCATCCAATCAAATATAAATCGTCTGGTACGTGGTTGCCAATAAATCTGCAATGGCATTCCAAAGTGCCTCAAAATTAACTTGCTGTCATATAATTTTCTCGTCCATGAAGACTATTTCAAGCGTAGATTGGTACACCTACGTACCATCGCTGAGCAGGCCTAATTGCCTTAACCGTTTGTAAATACCATCAGTGTGAGTTAGTTGATACATTGCGCACAAATTATTGTGTTTCTGGCCATGTACGGAGCTTCCCGTCAGTCAGCGAGTGAGGAAGTTTCGTGATTTTCACTATAAGTTTGATCAAGGCAGTATTGTCGTTCTGTAAGAGGTTAAAATGCAGGCATTCGATCTCTTGTTATACGATGTGTATCTAAAACATGCCGGCAAATTGTGATGGGCTGTTCGTGAAGTTGTAAAAGCAATATTGAGATAGGCAACCAATGTTCAAGGTTAAGCAGCAATAGCGACAGACGCTCCTACAGTTTGAAGAAAAAATTGATTTACTGTCATTTTTTGTAACTTCTTGCAGGGAAAAAAAGACATATACAAATATACACACAAATAAATACCCATACATATGTGTATATAAATATGTGTTACATATGTATGTATGTGTATATATATATATATATATATATATATATATATATATATATATATGTGTGTGTGTGTGTGTGTGTGTGTGTGTGTGTGTGTGTGTGTGTAGGTGTGCGTGTGCGTGAATGTAGCTCACACGAATCATGTTGAAAGGTTGTAACTCTTATAATAATTAGAGATGATGATTTATCGCGGGAAAACTTGACAGTTTTTGGATATCAACGTACGTTCAGCATATGAAAAGGTTGCTGGTTTTCACTTGTACGCGAAGCTGTTACCCTATTTGACTGAGCCAATAAGAATCCCTCTATTGTAATATTTTATGGCTATTATTGGTCTGCAGACAGTTGTGTCAGACGTTATTACCCAGGCATACATGCCACAAGAAACTACAGTGTTTTCAAGGGTATGTTGGCACAAGAAATTTTCGCGATGTACCATAATCTCTAATAATAATGTCACAAAAATACTCCCTGCTCTCGACTGTGGCTTATGAAATTTTACAATAATTAGCTACAGATAGAGCCACGATTTTATGGATAAAATATTTTTGCAACATTTGGTTTCATTGCGTTATGTGCTCTTCTGCAACTCTGCTACATCGTCTGTGATTGGATTATATTACTCTCACTTGCCTTGGCAAGTCACAGATGTACGGAGTCACAATAATCTTATTATAATAGGTGCAGTCAAATGAGAGACGTGCCTGAACATAGACACGCTGCCAGTAACCATGAATCACAGCTGCCGATGTGCACGTGAGACACTGAAACAAAGTGGGGCAAAAATCTTTTCGCGACAAAATCGTGCGTCTAGCTACAGAACTATCTCTGCAAGAATTGTCTACGACTCGTCCGTTTCGAATTTTAAAAAATCTATTATACAATACAGAGAAGTGCTCCAGCCTGTCAGGTAGGCAACCAGTATTACCTGCCTGCACGCCGCGTAGTAGTGGAGTGAGTTCCCCGCCAACTATGTCACCCCTTCTTTACTACAGTACAGCGGTGTATGATACCACTGCATGTGTACTTTGTTAGATTTCTTCAAGGATGAATAGCTTCCCGGTACATTTAATTTCTTCACAGTTCGCATTAATTTAATTTATAAAAAAAGTTGAATTTTGTTTTGTATACGGATGTTTCATAATTCTATAATCTATACCTATAAATCTACTAAGTAATAACACAGACACGCGATAAGTTAAGTTTACGTATGTTAATATGTACTTTATTTAATTTTAGTTATTTGTATAGATTCGTGTACTTTGCTGAATTAGCTATTACTGAATACATTATTGAGTGCACTGAAATGCAATATTTCCCTTTTTACATCCAGAGTACTCGCAGTTAATATTTCCAAAGCTTGCTTAAGGAAAAATTTTAATTTTTCCCAAACATTTAATTTATTTATTTGTACATTTTACATGCTCTCGAACAGCAAAAGGCCTTAGTAGAGGAACGCGGGGAAAAAGGGAAAGAATCGACCAGGGCCTGTTGAAGGAACCATCCCAGCTGAAGGAACCATCTCATTATTTTGTGATTATTTTTAAAAACACCTTACAAACATTAGTTTGGCATTCTTCGTAAATAAATATACGTTAACAAAAATTATATTTAAACTTATATTAGTTTTCGCCTAAAGTAAAACCATTTACTACATCTACTAATAAATGTATGCGTTCATACTTTTCAAGTACAATAACTCTTATTTTAATACATCACCTTGACAACATCCACTTGTGACAAAGTTAATGAATTTAATTTTTCTTCTTAAAAACTGTATTATTTCAAGTTGGCCTTTCGTTGGTCGTAACTTATATTGTGTTCCAAACTAATTTGCCTCTGAAAATAGCAAATATATAGAGATTGAGAAATATCTGCATTGATTATTGTTTTTAATTTTCTATTTTTTATATAATTCAAATAACGTTATGCACTTTAAACGTAATTTATGGTGAAAAGTTTTCTACGCCATTTTGTTTCAGTAGCTTAGGTCTACATCTACAGTTCTGCTTGATGTTCAGTGATTGGATGTTTTAACTTCCACAGACGTACGGTATTACAATAACAATATTTTGATTAGGGCAGTCAAATGAGAGACGTGTCTGAACAAAGACACGGTGCCATGCAGATGTTTATGCAAGGGAGTGAAACAAAATGGTGACAATTCTTATTGCGACAAACTCGTGGCTTTAATAATGAAGTTTTTTACTTACCAAAAACGCTTTTGTATTTGTTAGAAGATTAACCATTTCATATTTCTGGTGAACATTAATACATGTATAGCATAAAGTGTCCAAGCGTGCAAATTTATTCCAAGACATTTAGCTACGTAGTTCAATCAATATAATGTTCCACGCCTTACATAAACTTCAAATATAATACTCCTTAAGACTATCTGAAAAATGTTCTAAATAGTCATGTAAATCCGAAATAAATTTAAGTTGAGTCTACATGAAGTAAAAACATTAATATTGTATTATTAAAGCTTTACAACAAACTAAATAAATTATTTGAATTCTTTCCGACTTAAAATTATCAAAATATACTGCAATTTTGGTACTTGGTAATTTACAACTTAGTTTGATAAAACATTTTGTCTTCGGTCTATACCAGAAACAAACATTGATTTTGGATAAAAAGAGTTTAACGTTGATGTTTGAAATTTACTTTTTATAATGTTTAAATTATTTTAGAAATGTCATTCTACGTTGTGTTAAATATTTCAAAATTTAATAACGTAAGCATTTAATCTTAAAAGACTTATATCAAGATAGTATGATTTTCAGAGACGGCACTTATCTTTACAGTCAAAATATATATTTTTAATTAAACCAGCACAATAATTTTAAAAAAAATGTTGCATGATTTCGCGGCCGTGTTTGATTCCTACTGTGTTTGACATATGTCAGGCGTTGCTTACTTTATGTTTCAACTGTTGCAGATGCCAACTTCAATTCTAACTAAGTCTACGCTAAGGTTGCAGCAGAAATAAAAATTGCTAACGAAATAAATCAAAGCAATGGAATTATACCTTGATTCCTCACATTGTGGTTGTTCCGTAGCACAGATATCCTGCATTTTTCAATATTTCCCATGCAACATACGCTGTGCAGAAATGTTATCAACATTCACTTGGATGAACTAGCTGCAACCTTAGAAAGTATAGAGCATAGCTGCAGGAAAAATTCACGCGGCTAAAACACAAACATCAACAGTTCAGAAAATATATCATTGTGTCTGTGACCCAAAAAATTAATAAGCACCAAATAACTCGAAAATATCTACATCAATTATATAATGTGACTTCAGTAAAATGGCGTTAGTAATACTTTCATACTGACCAAACTTTCATCCTTTCATGCCTGCAAAGAAAGAATAACTGTAAGCTTACATTAAAATGAAACATGTTTTGAACTACTGAATATTCTGTCATATTAACATTACTAATAATGCAGTTAAGAAATCACAGGACAAGCGCCTTTAATGTAAATACATTTTAAATACGCCGTCTGTACACCGTGGTTGAAGTTTTATTATTCATGTACCAAAAGAAATTCTAGAGATTTGACCCACAAGGGTATCTACCGCCGCCAGCGACATTCACGCAGTTAAATATGTCGCACAATGTACTCCCAAAAAACTCTCGAAACCAAAAACTGTCTCTAATGAGAGTGGTGTTGTCTTCCAAGTCATTCGCTTTGCAACTTCCATTTGCTGCTTCGAATGCGTAACCACGCCAACGTCTATGCTAATGATCTCTTTCCTCCCTTGTCCTGTAACCACGTGTGGGGCCAGCGATCATTACAACCCTCTGGTACACACACATGGCTCTCTCTCTTTCTCTCTCTCTTTCTCTCTCTCTTTCTCTCTCTTTCTCTCTCTCTCTGTCTCCACGTCTCTGCTAACCCTCTATCTTCCTCGCATGGCGTCCTGGCTTGGCCAAGCAAGCATATTAAAAAAATATTCCACGGCAGATTAGCTCCCTGGCCGCGAGGACAGTTCACTCCAACACCGGTATCTAGTAATGGGGAAACGCCAGGACAACTACCAGCCACTGTGCAAGCTGGAGAATCTTTGACGCAACAGCGAAGCGTTCGAGGGAAGCAGGAGTTATCCGACTATAATTATGAACACATACCATTAAGGGTGTTCACGTATTCCTCATTTTTATTTGCATGACATAGTATTCGTTTTATAAACGTTACTTCTACCTATATTTTCCGCCTGTATAAATTTTTTAGCTCATATAGTTTTCCCATTGCGCGGTGTCAACGTCAAAATTTGCAGGTCACAGGAATATACGAATAATAAAATCCAAGTGACTTACTCGAATGAAATAATTTATTCTGAAGTTAGATATTATAGGACACACGCTAAAATATTTACAAACACACAACAAAGTCCTTTTGTCTTTTTAAATTGCCATAAATGAAGTAAATTGTCATAATTTTTAGATTTGTTTAGAAAATAGAAAGGTATTTTATTGTATGTTTTTTTTTTTGCACATGATCCATAATCAGTGTAAATTATTTCATTCTAGTAAGTGACTTGGTTTTTGTTGTTCCTATGTTCCTGTAACTTGGAAATTTTGACTTTGCCATGTCGCTACGGGCAGACTACAACAATAAAAAAATTTACATGCGGAAAATATTGTCACAAGTAACGCCTGTAAAACGAACTCTACGCCGTACAAATATAAAATTGTGCATTTTATCCAAGGGAACGTCCTTAAAATGCATGAAGGAATCAATCAGAAAAGTGTTTTACTGCTCGCAGGTCATGTGACAGGACAATTCCTGCCTTGCTTCTTGCACGCTACTGGAAGCAGAGTGTTCCTGCCCTTACCAGTCTAATGGTTCCACAGACAATCCAGACTTGCGTGTAGCCTTAGATAGCGACTGGAAATATTTGCGGGTTCACTGACCAGTAGGCGGTCTATAAGAATAGCTGTTCGTTAGCCTCTCGCTTCCACAGTGAAATGGACATGTATTTAGTTGCATTTTTGTTATTGGCTCAGCGACTTACACGGTGTGTCATATAGGTAGGGACCCCTGTTTTTCACGAAAAGAATTTTGCCTCAATTTGTTTCAGTGCCTTACGTGCACATCTGCAGTTCTGCTTCGTGGCCAGTGACTGGATATTTTAGTCCTCACGAGCCTTGAGCTTCTTCCGGCAAATCACAGATGTGTGGCGTTGAATGAATGTTATTGTAATTGGCTCAGTCAAATGAGACACGGCTCTTCGCACAGACGTGCTGCCAATAACTGTGAAGCAGAATTGCAGATGTGCACGTAAGTCACTTAAACAAACTGTGGCAAAATTCTTTTCGCGAAAAACAAGGGTCCCTACAAATAAGTCAAGGGCCAATTGCGAAAGTGACACGAAAGTACAATTTCTGGAATTAAAGCTTTTTGCCTAAAAGAAAACGCGAATTTTTCAGTTCCCTAGTCATAGCTAAACACTGTTTCCCTTACAACTAGAGGCACGATTATTTCGCGTATTGATTCTAGGTCTGGATGAATGCCGATAATGTATACTTCACTACTGCTTCTGTGATTAGACGACACATGTTTTAACACATCTTTGACGACTGTAAGCTAGAGATAAATAAGGAAACAAGTCGTGGTAGTAACACGTTGTACGGTTAGAAGCCAATAGATATTTGACTTCGGCCAGTGTGCGTTTAGGTCTGAAAAGTCTAGGCTATTGCCACATGAGTACGCGAAATACTCGTGCATCTATACTTATAACTAGGGCCACGATTTTGTCACGAAAATATTTTTGCCCCACTATGTTTCAGTGTCTGTCGTGCACATCGGCAGTTCTGTTTCAAGGATATTGTCAGCGTGTCTATGTTCAGACACGTTTCTCATTTGTCTGCGCCAATCATAATAAGTAGAGATGGTGAAATTTCGCGAATTCAATGACCTGCATGTTAGAATCAAATACCCTATGCACACTCAAGTCCCGACCATTTGTCCACTAGCTGCTACTCTGTGGAACAGCAGACAATGAACGAATAGACAGGGCTTGAGCATGCATAGGATATTTGATTCCAACATGCAGGTCGTGAATCCGCGAAATTTCACCATCTCTAATAATAAGATTATTGTGAGTCTGTACGTCTATAATTTGCCAAGGCCAGTGAGAGTAAAATCATCCAATCACAGACGATGTAGCAGAGCTGCAGGTGTGCACATGACGCATCGAAACCAAATGTTGCAAAAATCTTTTCGCCATAAAGTCGTGGCGCTACAGTTATAACACATCCGCGCTTCACCGCTACTTTGGAGCATTCAAGACTTCTATGAACCTCACCAAAACCGGCCTGAAAATAATACAAAAATTAGGTCTTTGTGTTATAGTAGTTTCATTTACTGTATATATATATATATATATATATATATATATATATATATATATATATATATATATATATATATATATATATATATACAAAATAAAAAGTCAACCGTCAATATCGGTTCATTTAAACCAAAAAGTTTCGTTTTTTTTAAAGCATATTAATAAATATAGTTGCTAACATGATACATCAAACAAGAAGGGTACAAATATTATGAATTCTTCGACAAAAGTCCTGCCCACATAAACAACAATCATGAATACATCTTCTCAAGAGCATGAGTAAAATCTTTCCTTGGTGACGTATCGCATCACAATGTAATGTACGAAGTTTTGCTGTCACAAAAAGAAATGGAAAAATGTTTGCTAAGGTAGATGGCAATATACTGTTCTTTATAATAGCACTCTTTTTTATTATTGCTATACGCATCACTAAAACCTTGGCTTCATCTGATCAGCTCGGCTTAAAGCATGCACAATGCACCGCTTTATTAACGATGTTGTCAGTTCCTGCCACGGCAGACATGTGCAGAGCTTCAGTCTCATGTCATTTAACAACCGTGCTTAACATTGTGAGTTTCGTCTGTGTAAGAAAAGCATTTAAGGAAACTGACAAATGTATTAACTTTTACGGATAAAGTATGCGTGAGTTTCATTATTAAAATTATGTCCGAATAAGATTTGCGATTAATTTTAAGTTAGTACTGACGGACTTCCTGCAATAGCATACCCTGTGGAAATGTCCATAGTAGAATATTGATGAATTACTTTCGACGGTTTCAGATTCCGTAACAGAACCAGCATTGTTGCCTCAGAAATACTATCAGTACATATTTTATGCTTTAAAGAAGTTACATTTTCAGAAATTAAACTGAAGAAGTAATTACGATGAAAAATACACAAATCCAAAATGGCGACAGTACTTCTCACTTAAAAATATCTTAGCACTTGTAGGTTACATATTTGAACTGTTTTAATAGTTACTTTCGTGTAGATGATAAACAACCAAAACGAAGCATTTTGTGTCAATTTGAGCGGGAAAATTTAATTTGATGATATTTAAAGCACCAAACAGAAACACGGTATTCATATGTTTTCATTTTTACGTCATAAAATGATAGGATCGCAGCTGAAAATAGCAAGAGGCGAGTCAGTTCCTTGTGCTTAAGGGCGGCCCCTTACCGCTCTGGCGCCTCTCCAGCTGGGACACGTGAAATACCGCAGTCTGACGGCGCACCTAAATGTTTTATCTAGCTAGTAGTAATGTTACTGCTTGTTTCATTTAAAACATCAATAATTAGGTTTAATCATGTTTTTTGCTATAGGTGTCGCACTGTAGGTTCAGCCATTAAAATTTCAACAGCTGCAAAATTCCATTAAAAATAAAACATTTAGTTCTGAATAATCTGAAGAGTTGTGTAAAATAAAACAACAAAAATGAATTTATTTCAAATACTTGCAAGGTAAAAATTTCACAAAAGATATAACATTTAGTTCTGAAGAGTTATGTAAAATAAAACAACAAAAATGTATTTATTTCAAATACTTGCAAGGTACTAAATATAAGTGTAATTTTCTGTGTCATTTTTCAAAGCGTGCATTTATAAAATATTGAACTTGTATATGTCATAGTTATATGCGCATTATGTCTAGCAGAATTTAAAAGCGTAAAAACTAATCTATCGCCAGCAAACTGACATACCGGACAACTGAAGTGTGGGTTGGCGTGTTCACAAACACAATAAGGGACCGGAAATTTTCGCAATAGTAATTTTACATCAACTTGTTTCAATGTCTTACGTACACAGCTTCAGCTCTACTTCATAGCCATTGGCAGGGTTTCTTTGTGCATATATGTATCTCGTTCGACTGCGCCAATCAGAACAAGCCGAGTGAAGTGTCGCAACGGTAACATGTTGGACTTGCATTCGGGAGGACCCGGGTTCGATCCCCGACTCCGGCCAACCTGATTTCTGTTTTCCATGGTTTCCCGAAATCACTTAAGGCGAATACTGGGATGGTTCCTTTTCATAGGCAGTGGCCAACTCCTCTCCCAGCTCCTACCATTGTGTTAGTTGTGTTTCATCTTTTCTAATGCCCTCGCTGTCGACGAGACGTAAACCCACTTACCATACCAATCAGAACAATGTTATAGCGACTACTTGCGTTTGTGATTGGCTGGTAAATCCCCAAGACACTTATGAATGAAGAATGTCCCATCGCTGGCCACGTATGAAAGCTACAGATGTACATACAAGGCATTGAAGCAAGCTGGACAATTTCCTATATCTGAAAATTACATTTGTGTTATTCTGAAAATTGTCATTAGTAAACAGGATTATCGTTATACTGGTAAACCGTTCCTCACAAATTTATTTTACTGTTCTAAACATATTGACAAAAATTGACAAATATAAAAACATCATCTGGAGTAATTTTAGACTATAAGCAACACATTTTCGTTTCACTCCGAGTTCAACTACCCAGTTAATTGTATGCTAATATTTATGGGTAACAATTTAACACATAAACTCTGTTGTATGTTCCTCTCGAATCATTAAAGGCATTAGAAAATATTTAAGTACACAAATTCGGTTCTATGTTCCTCTCGAATCATTTAAGGCATCGAAACAAAAACCGCTGTTACAGAGATGAAAGAAGTCAACGCAATATCTGGATGAAATTCAAATTATTCCACAAACAAAATGCAAGCATCAAGAACCTTTAACCTCGGAGCTAAAACATTAATTTTAGAATCTGGTGTTGCAATAAGTAGCACTTTCCGTCCGATCAGCACAAACATGTTCCTTATGAAAACTAAATCAATGAAACATATGAGTATGTCAATGGTAAAATTATATATTTAGCTTGTTTTAAAAAGGCGGTGTACCAGCAGCGACACAATAAGCATTATCCTGGAGAAGGACGTCGTTTAACGTCTGACCTTGAAAAGTAGCTACCGACAAAGAGTTTAATACTTCACAGCATGCCGGCATACTTGGGATATAATATTAATGTGTTAAATATATCCAAATTTGTAAGCAACAATAAATTAATAAAATGTTGAATCTTCAGAGTCAGTTTACTGTTAAAATATACTCTGTATTTCATCCGTACAGTATACCCAGCTGGAATTCGTGTTTCTAAAGCAGGCTCTTCCATTTATCGTTAAAAAGGAGCGTTCAGAAACATATATCACTGTTATGGCCACTCTAACTTTCTCAATAAAATGTTTGTACAAAGATAAGTAAACTAGGTTAGTAGGTTACGGCGATCATTCAGAAGTTAACGGCACTGCAAGATGTTGCGTCAGCGACTGTTTATTGTCTCGAAGGTTTATCCATTTGTTTTAAAGTTTAGACTCATGCGGAATCCCAGAATTATTTATATAATATTGTTTAAAATTACTTGTACGTCATTTACTCGTTCTTCTCAGTCTCCATATTTGACCGAGCGTGGCGGGGCAAAGATGAAATAGTTGTCCTCGTATTCGGAAGGTTCCGGGTTAGATCCCTGGCTTCAGCCACCCTGATATTTGTTTTCCATGGTTCTCCAAAATTATTCCAGGCGAATGCTGGAATAAAAGTAAACTAACCAGAATTTTGTTAATTACTTGAATAGCAAAAGCCATAGTATTTAATGTCTTAAAAAAAACTTGCCAACGCGGAGAAGATAATTTTAAACAAAACTACCAGACAGATTTTTTATATCCGACCTCGTTATTGTTTAAAAAATTAATATCGCGAAAAAAGTAGAAACAGGGGACCGTTACTTTAAACAGGCCCTGGCCTAATCCTAACACCTCCCCCCCCTCTCCTCAGTATAATTCTACCAAGGCCTTGTGCTGTTCGAGGGCACGTAAGGAAACCAAGTATATATTTTATGTTAGGGTTTTTAACTGACTGCTATGTTTTATTTATTAGAAAGTTTACCTTATTCTCTGAGGAGAATAACCCCTTACCTGCATATCAGACTTTGATTACGTTTGTTACGTAATTTCCTTATATATGTACGGAACTTACCCTCAGTTTTTTTTCTTCAGGGTATCACCCCGCACTGATGCGTGTACAACATGTAATGTTCGACAAACTGAAGTGTTTTGTTTGATATACGTCATTGCTAGCGAACGTTGCTGAGTCGCAGAAAACACACAGTTAACAGTTGTATATATGTTTTAATAAAGTCGTAAGTGGGAAAAAACTATTATCAACAATGCCACCCACACCAGGCTTTGCACAACTTCATAGCTTTCGTGTTTGTCATTAGGTACAGTTATGGAAAGGGAATAACTGCTTCTCCAAGACTGGGGATGGCATACAGAACAACACTTATCTCGTATTGCATCAACCTTAAGGACCAGCACCAAAAATATTCTGGACACAGTTTTCTGTGGCTGTCTGAAAGGCTGTGGTAAAGTATGTGGGTGCCGTAACCAGAGTTTAAGGTGCTCACATTTTTGTGTGCACTGCAGTGGAGTTTCGTGTGACAACTGACAATGCTAGAAAGCCAGAGGTTGGAGGTGATGTTATCGATATTGATTACATAAAGGAAACAGATGATCAACACAGTATGTTTGAATCAGCCTCAGGGATAGGAAATCGTGAAGTCAGTGGTAAAAGCAACAACGAATTTGATCACGTTAGTGGTAATGAAGTGGACGCTGGTAAAACATTCTCAGTACAAAATTAAATAAGTGATGAGTCAGGTGAGACTCAAGGAGCTGCAAAAAGGAGTAAGACTGTGTTAATTTGTTGATGTTTACAGGTTGAAATATTATATTGGTACTTGTGGATTAGGCGTAAAAAAACGTGCCGTATGCTTTACCACTATGGCGGTGTTGAAGTAAGAGCCACATTAGGTTTATAATTACTGTTTTTATATATATATTTAAAAGAAAATAAGTAGTCTGACAACAAAATTGCCGAGAACCTTTTTTGTAGGAAATTTAATTTACAATGTGTTTGTACAGGGTATATTTTCTGTAAATGCTACCTATTATGAGACACAAGCAACAAACCTATTTTAAGGTATTTTCAAGGCCACAGCAAGGAAAGCTAACATGATATCGATTCTGACTTTGTTAGTATGTTAAACAGCATGCCTTTATGAGCGCCTGTACCAAAATTCAGACATCTATCACTTTTTTCCGCTATTTTACCTAAAATTCTTGGACTATAGTTGTACCTTGTCCTCTGTCATCACATATATCACATGTATTTAGTTACACACAGCAGCACACTGTTATTGTATTCAATTGACTATGGTGTCCTGGCCTCCCAATACAGTTTCATACTTGTTTTACCTCTACAAGATTGTATGCCATCAAACTGCGTTCTGATTCTCTCTTCACATTGTGGTGCATAATTATGAGCAGAAAACAATGTCACTAGTGAGGACAGTACAGTAATTGATCAAGTGTTGGTAGTAGTTGGTTTACTGTTAGTAATTATTTGGGCTGTTAAAAAAAGTTTGTTTCAAAGTATATGGTCTATTCCTGTCAGAACAACACTTCTTTTGTCAGTATGAAACAAGGCAGTATAAAAAATATCCACGTCTGTATTATCTAGTAACAACGATTTCCTTTCCAAATAAATCACTCCGTACGTTAGTGTTATTGTAAACGTTTGTAGCAATAGTTCAATTATCTATGGATATTACTGTCGTTCGTCGTTCTTGTGATTTCTATATCACTGCTAGAGCTGTGTCTTCAAAGAATGAAGACCACAATTTCATGGCTAGGGAGATATTCACGCTGCGGAAATTGGAAACTCAAAACTGCCTGTGAACAACACATACAAAGTACCTTCCGACTGTGCTGAGGGTTTTACTGCGCTCAAGCCTTTCTTAAAGCAGTGTTCAGTAACATAACCACAGTGGTTTGCTGTGTGTTTATGCTTGCGCGGCCCCTCGTCAAAAACACATTTCATTTTTTTTTGTACAGTAACCGAGGGTGACTTTGGACACGTGAGGTGACTTAGGACACTGTTATACAATTTTTTTCTAAGTTTGTCAACTGTGAGCAAATATTAATTAAACTTTATGCGAATATTTAGTATTTAGGATTTATCGCAAGTAAATTTCTTTGTTAACGTCTACCATATCAAGTAACCCCACGTGTCTAAAGTCACCCCCGCTTACGGTATCTTTTTTGGGAATATATTTGGGAAACTCGAAACGCTTTTTATGTATTTACGTAAGCATAGTACTGAAGCAAAGAACACTTCGACATCTTGACTGGTTCGATAGATACGGACGAATAATCGAAAACACATGTCGTGTCTTTTTCACCACCTTAGGAGACTTAATTCAAACAACCTTGAAATCGCATTACTATTGAAGTGAAAATCACGACTATAGTCCGTCGAGTGCGAGCTTATATTGACGATTGTTCGAAAACATAGCCCACCACTCTTCACCCTCTTCGGAGCCAAATTTTGAACCTTTTTATTGCTTGTGTAAACTCTGGGGGAAATGATACTACACATTTCAAGTTCGTATGTCCAACGGTTTGGACTGAGGCTTAATATGGTAGTCTGTGAACTCTTTTATATATGAAGACAACAATTAAAATGTTTAACGGTCTGTTGATGCGGACTTTCCAAACTTTCCTATCACGAAAGAGTGTAGGTTTACCCTACTATTCGGAGACATGTTAACAGCGGTTTATTCAAAACCTATATGCTATAATAACTATCGCAATAACATCTACAGCTCCGCTCCTCAAAATTTTAGTCGACAAACCAAACCCCTTGTAATCACGTCAAACTCAACATTCTGTGCTTATTGATGTATTCCGTATATTCGTGCGTAATTGAAACATTACGTAACACCTAGTATAATTGGAGATTGTTGTTATTATGTAGATTGACGAGTGCAATATTCTTCATTACTTTAACATTCTCTGTTAACGTATTTTTATACCTAAGAGCATTTTTCCCTTCGCAAATATCATGCTGGACGTATTTTTCACTGCATGGTTATGTTGATCAAACTGACGAATGAGGTATAACATGCTGGGGTAAAATATTTGGTAAGATAAAGTTAGCATCAATAAATTATAGACCGTTTACAATGAGTTAAGTTTTCCGAACTGCGCCGGTTATTCGATGACTAGGGGTCGGAACATTTTGCGGAATCAATGACCTGCATGTTTATAATCAACCATCCCATGTATACTCAAGCCGCGACTACGTGTTCATTAGCTGCTACTCAGTGGAACAGCAGACAATGAACGAATAGACGGGGCTTGAATATGTATAGGACAATGGATTCTAGCATGCAGGTCATTGAACCCGCGAAATTTTCCTGCCACTATCGATGATAATGAAAGCTGCTAAAGAAAACTTGTTTAGATCACAAAAGAATTTGAATTTTATAAAGAAAAGCATGTGCGGTTTTGTTAAGGCCATGCTCTCTAGTTTATACTTTCTAGCGAAATTAATTTCTTACACCTAAGCGAGAACAGACATCAAATATCCGTCTGGCAGTTTTATTTAAAATTATCTACTCCGTGTTGGTTAATTTTTAAGGCAGTATATATTGTGGCTTTAGCTAGTTGTGTAACTAACTATATACTGGTTAATTGACTTTTCAATCGAAACCGCATAATTTCTTGCTTTGAAAAAAAATTACTAATGAATGACTATCACGGCGAAAACCATGTAAAACAAAATTGCCAGACAGGTTTTTGATATCCGCTGTCGTTTAAGTTTTAAAAAAATATTATTATCACGAAAAACAGTAGAAACTAAAGAGCATGGCCTTAAAGAAAATTCGTTAATCGTGCTGGAATGTGGAGTGGACGTGTGATACAAAAGAATGCGATCTTGGTAAGAAAGAAATTTGCGTAGGGCAGAATCTTAAGATAGTAAACAGAAGAAGATATTACAATATGGCGCCACTTAAACCCATTTGACCCAACAATAGAGGTCAGAGCTCTTCGCTCGGGTCCTACATTAACGCTTCGGTGCTCTTAACTGGTTCGCTGTAATTTCAACATAATACTCCCCCCCCTCCCCTGTTCACATTCTTTACCGTCTAACAATGCTGAGGAGCGTTGAGATTTCAGTGGTGCGGCCAACGATAGTACTAGGACTTGACAATGCCGTCACATTGTCTTTTCAGATAGTTCTCATTATTATACGTGGAAAAATTTCTGTAGAAATTTCATTCATCGGTGAAGAACCAATTCATTTGAAAGCAACGGTCATAATGAAGCCGATCCAGAGGATGTTCAGTAGTAGCGATTATTTCGGCTGAAAGTACGTCAGTATGAATTAAGTATTTCCAGCCGAATACAACTTCACAAATTACGCCAAAACTTGCTTTTGTTGCGATAAAAAATGTGACTTGTCTTCAATCAAGGTCTGCTTTTATTTTTCCTAACATTTATAGCACAGAGAAACAAAACAATGCTGTGCATGATATATGACGTTTCATTTTGATAGTAAACATTAACTCATAAATTGTCACTAAATATTACTGAAACTCAAAATCTCAGATATTGTATTTGTGTGTTTAAGAGGTCTGGTGCATTTTAAAAAGCTGACATACAGTGCATGTTGAATTTATTAACACATTTTAAGGATGATGATGTGTAGTTTAAAATATTTATTAATTAATTTTCTTCGAATTAAGCTCCCTATAAAAATATGTATACTAACGAACAAAAGGAAAAGTATTAAAATGTATGTCATTTTTTCCTATAGTAATCAAGAAGCTGGACACTACAAATGCATTGGGCTTCATGAAATAAAATTTGAAATGATTCTCCGGAGGAAATTTTAAGGAAATTAACAAAATAATTTTGTCACAAAAATGGAAAATTTTCTTTAATACTTTTTCTGTTTTCCATACACCAATGCCCTTAATGGGTCTCTTTACAGAAGTAAAAATCATCGCAAGTTACATGGAAAGAAAATTCTTGTAGAAAGTCTTCCCTGCAAAATTATTTTTTTACCAATCACAAAACAATTTTTGGTAACCACAATGCTATAGTGGTGACAACAGAATGTTTTTTTTTTTTTTTTACAAATGCCACAAAATATTTTTACCTTGTATCTACCGTATATCCTAAGTTGCTTAGTTACTTTCAGTTACGATAATTTATGTAGATTTATGTAATTTATTACTGTTTCAGTGATCTCTATTAGAATATTTTTAGATAAATGGATATAGGGTTGATTATAGAGGGAAATGTGAACTTCATAGTCTTCATGCTTTCACCCTCGCGAAAGAATGAGTTTGTTTACCAAGAATTTTCCGGTTTGTACTGACTCTAAGAAGAATATTTGGTCCAGACAGCCGTGTGTTTGTATAAGACCAGCCAAAACTAAGAATTTGAATCAGCCAAATAATGATTTAGTTGATTAAATTATACTTTCGATTTAATTCAACAAAACCAGTTTTACACGTTCAGTATTTCGTTTTCCCAACAAGAATGTTCTTGGCTGGGGTACATATTTGCTTGCCATGTACAAGTGTATAAATATATAATTAAAACATCTACGTTAGGGTGTGGGTATGTGAATGTGGCTATGTTTTATTCCGTAGGACAAATAGTAATGTCAGATGGTTTTTTGTTATTTCGAAGCTATTTGTAATTAACTACACTGTCTCATGCTAAAGCCCTGCTACCTCAATCGACTGTGTTTACTAAACCGAAATTGATATATTATACGTATAGTTGTGGCAGTTTCATTAGGGTTCTGTCTCTCACCGCTACTGTTTTGCGATATTTTTATTTTGGCTTTTAAAAGAGAGCAACGTGAAACAATCTTAGGTTTGTTGAAAATTAGTTCCTATGTAGTCTTAATCTTTTAGACAAAAATTTGTATAATCTTACTTCATTCAATAAAAATGAATTAAATAATTAACTAAAAGCATAGTTTTATTTTTCGCTATGAAATCTACATTGTTTTATATTAGCACGAGATAGTTTTTTTCTCCAAACAGTGTGACAGTGCCGTCGCCTGAAAATAGTTTTATTCGAATAGTTATCGTAGCAAATCAAAGTCTAAATTTGCATGCTGGCCCACGTTGCAATAGGATCTTCTATGGCGTTTATTTAAATAACCTGAAAACGCCCTGGAATATCTGATTGCAATGTGGGACTTAGCAAGATGAATAAAAATTTCAGTGGTGACACACAAGTACGTTCCACAGAAGCTAACGCCCATCTTATTAAATTTAACACGTAAACCCTACGTTACCTATAACCAGGGCTCCCAGGCGGTGCCCTTAGTCAGCCTCAGCTGTAGAAGGAACATACATAACTTCGCCGTCTACCATTTCGTTAACGAATAGAGCATGACAGTATAAATATTTTTGTGTTACTTTTGAATATATACTGTAAGCTGGTTCTAAGCTTTCCGAAGCTTTTTATTTTATTTTAAAGAGATTTGAAAACATTTAGAGTATTTTGGAAAACAAACGTATTATAACGGACAAGCATGAATGGACAGTATTTTAGTTTACAAGCTAGACTAAACATTGTAATCCACCAACCAATTCTCTGGAACCAGTAAAATTTAAACTAACATTTTGCTTAAGAACCGCACCTTGTGCACTAAGTTGATGAATGAATCTTCAATTACCTGTCTTTTAAAAAAGCGCAAAATACATATTGATAATAGCTTTACTGTAAATTTCTCAAGAACTACTCTGACAAATCTACAAAAAAAAGTAGTTTAAAAGTATTTATCATTTATTCGTGTTTAAAAACATAGTAATCTATATTTTTAATTTTTCAAGACTCTCAAAACTCCTATAAGTATAGTTATGGATAGGGACCGATAGTTATCTCTAAAATATGTTTTATCAACTTGTTCCATTGCCTTAGGTGCACACCTGCCGGCTGCAGCTCTTCTCAATGATTGGATGTTCTAAACTCTCAACATATTGGTGTTCTAACCACTCATCACAGACGTCTTATATCGCAGCACCTATGTTCTGTTTGGTACATTCAAATAAGAGACGCCTGCCTCTACAGAAAGGCACGCAGCGAGAAACCACGATGTAGAGCTGCATGCATGCACTCGCGAAAACTACCAGCCCATAATCATTGAAAAAAATGTCTAAATAATTACACACAGGCAAAAAATTTAATTTTCAGGTCATTCATGCAAATAGGCCGTATTATCCCTGTATTAACAAATAATTTCTGTTTCCCAGTTCCAATAATCAATTAAAATATGTAAAAGGCATATCATTAATTTGGTTATAGTCATATCGAGCTGTAAAGTGAACTGTACTTAAATACGTTTTAGTGTAGCCCGAATTTGTTTCTACTTCATTTCAGACATCTGCAGTAATATGGTTTTTCATATTGGTGGTTATAAACTAAAAACTATCTGTTTTATATTTTATTTATTTTTATTGCCGTTTGAAGTAGGTCTGTATAGACAAAACAAGACTTCATTCTGTAACTATTGCGATTTCATGACCTGCATCAATTATATTATTTAACAGTAATGTAACTAAATTTTACATTTCTAAACATTGCTATGTTTTGTGTTCTCTGACCCTTGTGTAATTTTTTCGTGTTTTTTTTGTTTGCAGAGTGTCAACATGTGGTGACTATACAACGCATCTGAACTTATGTAGTGATTACCAGCATTAAATTAATCTCGTAAACATAATAGCAGTGGTGGCAGTGACATATTTAGTTCTACCAACAAACTTAAGAATTTCTTTAACTAACAATGAAAACGTTTAAAAAACGCCCGGTTCCGGACAGAAACTTAACAAACGGTTGTCCATGGATGAGAATTTCGGACTGAAATTGGCACGAACTGTGGAATCGTACCCGAAAAAACTCCGTTGTAATGAGTATCACTGATGAACAACTTAGTGTTCCTGGCGTACCACAAACCAGTGCAGCTTCGATATGTGCAGACGGTGGGTAGCGGCGTCGACTGTAAGTTGGCAGCATTCAGGAAGTCTCTGGTCGCACTCGCGTCCACGCGCTGGCAGCAACTCCTCGACGATGGTCCGGTGAAAAGAAAGCAACATGGACAACAACACGATGTACGTGAATGCCACGTACTACGCCGCCTCAGACAGCGAGGACAGGAAGGCCATCCTCTTCCAGTTCGTGACGAACGGCGTGCTGCTGAACGCAATCGGAGTGCTGGGCGTCTTCGGCAACGTCATCTCCATGATCATCCTGTCGCGGCCGCAGATGAAGTCGTCCATCAACTACCTGCTGATCGGGCTGGCCCGCTGCGACACGGTGCTCATCATCACCTCCGTGCTGCTCTTCGGTCTGCCCGCCATCTTCACCTACACCGGCTTCCTCTTCACGTACTTCTTCAAGGTGTACCCGCACATCGCGCCCTACGTCTTCCCCCTAGCCCTCATCGCGCAGACCGTCTCCGTCTACCTCACACTCACAGTCACTCTCGAGCGCTTCGTTGCCGTCTGCCATCCACTGCAGGCGAGGTCGCTCTGCACGTACGGCAGGGCGCGCGTCTACGTGCTCGTTATCATCGTCTTCTCGACACTCTACAACCTGCCCAGGTTCTGGGACGTGCGTGTCAGCTACCTGGGCTTCGACCTGAGGCACAATACCACCCTGTACGGCGTCGAGCCATCGGGGATGCGCAGCAACCCTTACTACGTCAAGATTTACGTGCATTGGCTCTACCTCGTCTTCATGTACTTCCTGCCCTTCAGCTGCTTGGCGCTTTTCAACACTGCTATCTACCGGCAGGTGAGTGTCGATAGTTTTCTCAAAGCGCGGACATTCCCTAGCACACTTTATAAGAGGTGACCTGCTTGTTGAGTTTTAGTTATATTTAATACCTATAAACTAAACCCTTTTTTATGAACATATGCCACAGTCATGTCAGCTGGAGTTCCTCAATCTGTAAACGCGCATGACGACGGGAACAGATCTCAGTTCTCGAAATGTCACATCTGTTATCGACAATGGAAGCCGACATCTTTTCGTCTGTTTTCTATTTGTTGTCTATTCTGAGTTCACATCCATTCGTGTCACTGGTTATTTGTGCTATCACTGTTGTCCTCATCCATTTGGTCGCCATATTTCATACACCTTATTTTATTATTTTATCCCAGTCCTTCTTTTGTTATTGCTGTGTCGTTTTTCTCCATACTATATTCCTTTCCGAAATTGTCTGTACGTCATGTGTTTGTCGACTACAGCTAAAACTGGCTTATACTTGCTTTTATTTTTACTGTGGGATTTTCCTGTAACAGTGCAGGATTCGCTCTCAACGGCGTAAGTCTAAAAGAATGGTTTAGTTTGTAATACAATCTCATTGCAAACACTATGCTAATATATATTCATTTGGTTTTTGGTCTGCATATAATAACATATTCACGTGGCTAATTACTACTTAGGCGATGTTACTGTCTCATGATCATATATCTAAAGGCTATCAAATGGTTTGAATTTGAAATAACTAATGAAATTGGTTAGTTAACAATATACTAGCACAGTGGTGTATAAAATATTAAATTACAACGTATATATAGCTGAATATTGGTATTAAACCACCCCATTTTACAGGAAGAGTGGGAGAGTGATTGCTAGCGTTATTGTGTCGGAGCTGCTTAGCTCAAGAAAAATCTTGAATAGATTTTTATTGCGTAGAATGAGTTCTATCAGTCTGAAAACAGTGACCTACAGCGTTGCAGTGGTCAAAAAGGATGTTAATTATAACAAATTGTAATACAAAAACCAATGTTCTTTGTATGAACTGGGTATAATATTGTCGACGTGCCCATATTTAATGAACAACACAGAACTAGCATGGAATGTAGATGTAAATTCGTGAATTTAAGAAAACATGTCACTGGTTAAAGTTAGGCTTATAGCAGGACTAAGGCTAAACATTCTTTTCAAAACCAATTACGGACTGTTAACAAATAAAGTATCCTGTTTTTCTCGTCTCACTAAAGGATATTAACTTGATACAGTTTTATAACGCACTGCTTGAGTTTGGTGTTCAAGGAAATGATGTTCATCATCACAGTGCTATAACTTCTCCGGGGCAGAACACTTCCAGTAATTCGTCACGACTAGAAGTTTCACTCGCCGCCATTATTTTCTGTCGCAATCTTGCGGGTCGTCGCACCATCTGCTCGTAAACCCCTTCCTCTTGCCCATCACACCCACCACCCATTCTCACTCTGCAGATGGGTCCCTATTCAGGTACATTAGAGTTAAAACGTGGAGTTTTCTGAGGCCATTCAGGGAATCTCCTTGGCTGATCTCATCTGGGAGAATATTTTGAGCAGAACTCTTGTGAAGTGTCTGCGTAATGTTAGTCACGTCAGTTCATGAACAGTCTGGGACATTAAAAAAGTCGCGCTAATTTTGTTTTTGTCTTATATGATATCCACAACTCTCAGCATAGTCATTTTTGCCACTACTTCCTGTTAGTAAATATGATTACATTTCAAATATGTTACTCTGGTTTATAACCTTGATTTCCGTTTGTCAGGTTAAACGAACACTTTTACAAATCAGTTTACGACATTTTTAAAGAAGAATTGTGGTGATCGAAATAATCTGTAAAATTTTGCTCATACTTGTCTAGAAATCTTATCACTTCATTGGAGTTGTCTGCTGTAAGATGCACAGTTCCAGAAAATTAAGGCCATTAGTGCAGAACGTGTCAGTGATACTGCTACAGTCATCTGGTGGTAAACATCATTAACATATAGATTTGTTCGGCAATAAGCGCATTGATACCCACATGTCTCTTCGAAAGTACCACAATAAAGATGAGCTACAAATCCCTGTGCGTGTGCTAAATTTACTATTTTACATTGGCTGAGTTTAGAGAATAATTTAAGGAACCAAAATTACAATTAATATCACCAGCATAAGCTGTAGAGAATGACTGTATTCAAAAATGCAAAATAATAAGTTTTCCGTTAATGGTATCTTTAACTTCTTAGCTTGTCAATCATATAAAAGGAACATGTATAAATTCAGCTGAAAATATGAATTACCTATTAAGCGTCCTTTTTCTTCCTCTTTCATCTTACGCGACTCGCTTTATTTTTAAGAGTGTTCATTTATGTTATAAGGAGTATGATTTCTAAAAGAAACTTTTTTTGGTTACAAATTTTTTGTATGATCCCAAATACACTCTTTTTAGGTTTTTTGGTAGCCATTTTAAGAAAAACTAAAACAAATTGATGAAACTTTGTAGGTAAAATTTTTGCATCACTGGCTTTTCGAAAACATGCCTATGATTTCTACTGGGTGAGGCATATAAAGTGTTACAGAGCAACAGCACTCAAACTAGTGATCATATTCACAAATGATACAGTAGTCACACATTCGGCATCGTCTGTCGACATTTTCACGGTAATGAAGCTAGTAAAACCTCTCTCGAACCTTGTTGAGTGTCTTATTAATGCCGAAATGGCCACCTGACACTGAATTATGGAGCTCCTTCAGTACCTCTGGGATCTTGTTCTCTGGGAGGACCAACCATAGGTGTTCATGTCTGCCATATGCACTTTCCCAGTTCCGGTAGAGGACACAATTCTTCAGAACAGTGAATTCAACTGTGCCCAATATGCCGTAGTTGTAGCACTCTATTCAGATAGCTCCAGCCATTCTGGCCGGTGGTCCTGCTCTTTCCAATCCAGTATTGGGCACAAATCCGGGTCATTTCGTTGTTCTTCTCTTATCCTGTCGTCAGTCCAGGAGTACTTCCCATCGTTCGTTGATGCCTGAAGCCTTGTTGTTCTAACATATCGCACTCCCCCACTTTCCTCCTCTTGCCATTCACAATGGCGACAGTTGGGGTCACAAGTGCATCTGCATTATTATGGGAACGACCAGCCCGGAGCTGTATATCAAAGTTGTATTATTGAAGAGGTTGTATCCATCGAGCTATTTGTCCTTCGGGATTCTTGAAGTTCAACAGCCAGTGTAAAGCAGCGTGATCTGTTCGGAAAATAAAGTGTCTGCCGTAAAAGTAGTGGTGGAAATGTGATATGGACTTCACAGCTGCCAATAGTTCCCTGCGAGTGACACAATAATTCCTCTCTGGTTTCTACACCACTTTGCTGAAATATTCTAGAGGCTTCTCTTCTCCATCTTGAACCTGTGATAGCACACCACCGATGCCTACATCTCTCGCATCTGTGTCCAATATAAACTCGCCATTACTATTGGGGAAGCCCAAAACTGGAGGGGGCCGTTAACACTTCTTTTAATTTTCTGGAAGAGGCTTCACATTCAGTGGTCCACAGAAATTTTCTTTTGGCTTCTGTAAGCTCGTATAGTGGCTTGACAATCGTAGCAAATCCACATACAAACCGCCGATAATAACCGCAGAGACCAAGAAAGCTTCTCACCTGTGTCCTATCTGTTTATTAGGGGCCAGTCTTTTATCGCCCTGGTTTTTACTGGATCAGTCTGAATTCCATCAGTTGATACCACATGCCCTAGGGAACTAACTTTCTTTTGGAACAGGTGGCACTTCTTGGGAACCAGCTTCAAATTTGCTGCAGCCACTTTCTGGAACATGGAATCTAATCTGGTAAGGTGTTCTTCAAATGTTTTACCTGTGACCACAGTGTCATCTAAGTAATCTTGGTAAACATCTAGAGGTAGGATCTTCTCCATTAGTCGTTCGAAGGTAACAGGGGCATTGCATAGCTCAAAAGACATGACTTTGAATTGCCAAGTTCCTATTCCTTGCGCAGAGAAGGTGGTCTTCTCCCTGTCCTCTTGTGCCACCTCACATTGCCAGTAGCCACTCTTCATGTCAAGTGTAGAGAACCATTGTGACCCTGTCAGACTGTACTGTGTGTCGTCAATCCGGGGGAGAGAGTAGCAGTCTTTTTGGGTTACATCATTCAGCCGCCGGTAAACCATGCAAAATCTTGTGGACTCATCTTTCTTCTTAACTAGCACAATAGGTAAGGACCAAGGGCTGACCGATGGCTCGATCACAACCAAGTCCTTCTTTCCTTCAAGATGCCATCCACAGTTTCTTGTGTAGCCAGGGGCAGTCGCCTTGGGGGTTGGTTGATTGGCCTAGCTTCTCCTGTATCAATGTGGTGTTGTGCAGCGGATGTTCTGCCAAGGTCAAGTGGCCCACAAGAGAATTTCTTATTTTTCTTCAGAAGTTCTACAACAGCCTTTTCTTGTCTCCAGTTCAGGTTTTCTCCAATTGTAGCCAGTAGTTCTTTGAATGGTTCTGGCATAGTCCCATCAAGGTCGCCTGACTTGATGGCTCCTTTGTCAGTTGTAGTTATTTGGTAGACTTGTTTGTACACACCTATTGTAGCCACCTTCTCGAGCTGGATTGCCCTGTCGGACAAGTTGACCATTCGAACAGGTAGATTTCCCGAACCCGGTGAAACCAATGCTCTTGCTACCACCCCGTCATCAGGTAAGCTGCTTCCTCTTCTCATATGTTCGACCAGAGCTACATGCCACACAAAATTGCCTTGACGGCATGCGGGGATGACAATCTCACTGGACGCTGGCAAAACAGTTGTCTCGCAACAGACCACTTGGCAACTAGTTGGCGAGGATAGTTCGATTCGTGGTGTCATTACCGGCTCTCGGTCGCCAGCCCTTAGCACTCCCGACCGAGTATCTGTACAGCACTCTAGCTTGTGCAACTTATCCAGGTCCAATAAACATTAATCTTCAATGTCGGCTATGTACACTTGTTCAATGCAAAGGTCACCCAAATTCAACTGTACTTTCTTCTTCCCCTTCACTGGTGTGGTCTCACCTGTCACTGTCGTCAGAAAGCTTTGTCTGTAATTATGGCTCTTTGGCTGCTGGGGAGGAAGCCCCAAGATGTCCGATCGGGCAACAGTAATGGTTGATCCAGTGTCTACAACCATGTGGCAAGAATTATTATCCAGACTGCCCTCCACTAGGATTGCATCAAACTCTTGTTTCACATAGCGTACCTTAAGAAATACTGGGGCCTTATCTCCCGCAGACGCCATGTTTTCTGAGGGCTGGCCAGATTGGGCAGCCTCATCCTGCTCTTGGTTTCTGTTTTTCTGTAACCATCGTGGACAGTGGGCTATCAGGTGTCCGGGTTCTCCACATTCCCAACAGCTTAGTCGCCCCTGTTGTCGAGGGCGGGGAGTAATCGATGTGATTCTATGTATCATGGTTTACATTCTCTTCTGTCCATTTTCTGTCTGATTGGGAATCCCACTAGAGCCTGGTTTGAACTTTGTGATCTTCTCTTCGCCGTGTTCATGTTTTGATCCTGTACTTGTCATGTCGTCTTCCCACCTATAAGATGGCCACCTTCTTTATGATTGAGAAGTTCTTGATACTCCTTCCTCAGTTCATCCATTTGTTGCTGCATGCCATTTTTCACAGAGTCCATCTCTTCCTTTAAGCTGCCTACCTTCTCGTTTACAGCCTCTATTGCCTGGTACACCATTTCTTTTGCACTATCTACCTGCTTATTTACATTTTCATTTACACTGTCTATTTTCTTATCAACATTTACATTTACACTATCTATTTTTCTTATCAACACTATCTATTTTCTTTATCTACATTTTCATTTACACTGTCAATTTCCTTGTCTACATTCTCAATTAGCTTATTTACATTTTTATTTACGTTATCAATTTGCTTATTTACATTTTCATTTATGTTCTCAAATTGCTTATTTACATTTTTAACATTTGCAATTACTGAAATTATTTGGCCACTTAATTGGCCGGTCATTCCCTCAATGAAGTTTTTAATTGCTTCTATTTCTGCTGATATGCTTCTTGTAATCATTCACATTTACAATTGCAATTTAAACACATAATTTATAAAGTGGCTCAATTTAATTAATTAGTAATTGTTTGCAATGCTATAAATTTAAAACGAAAAAATATTAAATTAGTTATGCCTCTATCCCCCTTCTGACACCAGTGTTACAAGTTTAAGCAAAAACATTATATGTGGGCAATTCTGAGGTCTTTGAGACAGAGGTCTTATAATTGGAAATAAAAAAGTTGAATTAAGTTGTTGATTTACTAGCTCACAAAGCTTACAAAAAATATGCAAAACAGCAACCAACTATATATTTCACTTAATTATGCACACAATTACTACTGTGCCACAGGAACATTAATTAACTTTGTCAATTAATGCACAAGAATAGTGGGGGGGGGGCGAAGAAAAGAGTCTCGTTCCAAATTCTCTCGCTGTCTCTCAAAGTGATTTAAAAGGAAAAGGGGTTACACTGCTGGAGCATGGCTCGGCCACCAGCGAAGTTTCTTCGAACAAGCAAACCAACCTCTCTTACACTCATTTTGAGACTCCATGGGGATGCGACAAGCCTCGGCGACACTTTTTTCGTAGCGCCTCGCAGAGCTCATATTTTCTGTCCTGTCCAGTGCTGGCTTCCTCGCGACACTGTCTCGAGGCTTACCAAACACACTTTCAGTTCAGGCTTTATGCTACACATCTATCCTAAATGCATATAATTTATAGACATATTGAAATTTTGCCCATTACAGGCTATATAACCATGAATGTTTACGAAACCAGTACACGATAAAAATATCTCATGGAAATACGTTAAGATGTTTGCGTGCTGTTATGTATATAATTATATGATACAATCCAAAGAAAAATTAGCAAATCTTTAAAATCTTACGTTCAAAAGCCAGAAAATTGTAATGAGGACATGGATAGACTAACAACTTAAGCCAGCTTAAGTTGTTAGTCCACCAATTGTAAATTTGGAATTGCCAACCTTTGTTCTATAGGCCTATACAATAAAAAAATTATTTACCTCAGACGATAATAAATGGAGCTAGAGGCCATTATATAAAAGGCGACCACATTCATTTACCAGGACTTCAAAAACTTATTAGTTAATTATTTCAATATACCATTTTTTGACTTAAGTCGTTAATCCACCCAGGTCCTCAAATGTGTACAGGTGTTGCACGTAAGTTCAACCTCTTGTAAATTCACATTTTGTATAATGTATTATATTTTTAGTAGCTTGCGATTATTTTTAATAAATATACTGCCCTCTGTTATACTTTAAATAATAGTACAGATATAAACGTAATGTGTTCAGTTGCTTTTATAAAGGGTAGAACTTGTGGTATAGCTTGCAAGGTTGGCGTGTGTAGCGAGATCCTGGCGTGTGTTTGTACTGGCGCAGGTGAGGAGAGCCAACAAGGAGCGACAGAGGTTGTCACGCCTGCAGAAGAAGGAGATAGGCCTGGCCACCATGCTGCTGTGCGTCGTGTTCGTCTTCTTCCTCTGCAACATACTCGCGCTAGTCAACAACGTTCTCGAGGCCTTCTACGGCTACACCGTCGACCAGCTGGTCAAGACCAGCGACCTGCTCATCACCATCAATTCCTCCGTCAACTTCATCATATACGTCACCTTCGGCGAGAAGTTCAAGCGACTCTTCTTCAAGCTCTTCTGCGCGCACGGCCTGTTCGGCGCGGGCGGGCGCGACTCGCCGGACGGCGGCACGCACGACGACAGCGTCGTGTCCAACGGCGACGGACGCAACTGCTCGCTACGCAGCACGCACGTCTGCCACCTGCAGCGCACGGGGACCACGATCATGCGTAATGGCAGCACGTCGTACGGGGGACAACGCAGTGTGAGGCGGTCGCCCGGACCCTATCTTCACTACCCGGTGACGCGAGGTGACTGGGAGTCCTCGGACCACAAACCCTCCGTCATCACTACCAACCTCGATCACTTGTAGCCAAGACACGCCCCCACCACCTCCACCAGACACTAGACCTACTCAGGCCGCTGTGAAACTACCAAGTATATGGGCGCCACGTTACCACGAACACACGCTTCTCTCCAACTTGTTTCAATGCCTCGCGAGCACACCTGTAGCTCTGCTTCATTGTTATTGGCAGCGTGTATTTGTGCAGTTATATCATTCATTTCACTCAGCCAATCATAGTAAGGTTATTGCGACACCGCACCACGGACTGGTCCAAAGGGATTTGGGGGACAGAGGCGATCGCCACCCTCCACTCCAACCCAAAGCACCTATTAAAGAATATAAATGGTACATAAGAAGTTCTAACACCATTCAAACTGTAATAAATTTGTGTCACTTTATACTTAACGAAGTACTGTACGTGAAGTATTTAAGATATGAACATAAAAGTTTTTTTGATCATACACCATTTCGGGCGAATGTTGTATTGCAGAAAATCTCACAATAAAACAAATAAAAACCAAGGAAGAAAAGCCAGAAAACTGTAGTCAACAGACATAACACATATAACATAGCCTATGTTTCATGTCTGTTAACTACAGCTTATTGGCTTTTCTTCCTTGGTTATTTTTTTTTTTATTTATTGTGGGATTTTCTGCAATACGGCAACATTCGCCTTAAATGGCGTGTGTCCAAAACATATTCGTGTTCATAATACGAACCCATTGCAAGAATCATTCAAAGATTATATTTAAGATACATTCTCGCTCCCTCCTACCAACCCATCTCTCTCTTTTTTTTAACTCTTCGCTGGAAACGTGCCAGCACCACAACGTCTGTGAATTGCGGAGGAAACCCCAAACACTTAAAAACGTCCAGTCACTAATCTTGAAACAGAGCTGCAGTTGTGAACGTCGAGGCTTTGAATTAAGCTGTTGCAAAAATATTTTCGTGAAAATCAGGTGTCCCTATTGCAGGAAAATATTATTGACATGTTTTATCAAAATGTGACCAAACTCGTCAAAAACGCTGAAGTCCTCCGCTCGCGTTGCTGGTGGTTAAATGAACGGAATAGTTGAAAACGCGGGTATCCAGTCATGTGTGTGTTTACGTAGCATTTAGAGTATTAGAGTATTTTCATAGTCGTTGGACACTACTAAACATGTGCCCGCAAATGATTTACATTAATATTAGTTTGTGGCAGTTACTACACTAGACAGGATTAATTACGTTCGCCAAGAGGAACTGTTTATCTCTGACGACTGCTAAATCTGAAGAAGTAGTGAAACAATTTAATGATTGTAAATAGTTTCCTAAAACTATAAAAATATAGGTTAATAACATCGAGAAGAATATCTTCATCGTTAACCTAAGATATATGCCTACAAGGAATAATATGTAAAGACGCATTAATAAATAATTGCCATTTTTGTCACAAGGTACTTGAAAATTAGTGTGATGAATATAACTAATTTCAGTAGCAATAAAATGTATAAAATTGGTCATCAGAAACGTTTGTTCTGTGGAGATGTCCTAGCACTATGAGGTCGTTAAATATTTACTGTGAATTTTATGGAGTAAAATAACTATACCGTTATCTTTGTATAGATACATCAACTACGCATATGGTCACGAACTTTACGTACGAACTTGAAGGTATTGTGAGTGTATGATGCTAGAACTAACAGCCCATATAAGGACAAGTTTTTCTGTACATTCTTCGTAATTACACGATTCATAGCTTAGGGAAGTTTTACATAACTCCTTGAATTAAAGTTATTTTACTGTCTATAATAAGTTGAATTAGATGTAAAGCTAGGTAACATATCAATGAGTCATTCAACAAAGTCCATGTCACTACCGGCAGGAAGTTATCAGGTCACACATGTTTCTTTTATTTTGCGCATGACTCCTCAACGAGGGTATCTATTTGTCCCCGGTTGAATTGTACAGTACGTGCTAAAAGAACAGGTGCGTTTATTGAATTACTGAAGTTATGGAAACTAGTTGAGATTTGAAACAATCGTCTTCCCTCCTACAAAGTTTTCCCGTGAGTTTGACGGAAGCAACGATAAAACGTTATTCATGTATCTACGTAAAAATACGTAAGTTTTGTTTTCTAAGTTAAGTATTTTCCAGTTAGGGTGAGCCGTTTGTGCAACAATTTTTAAAGTAAACTACGTACATAAAATTTCTGAGTTTTTACTCGTAAAGAGGGAAATGCATACGAACAAAAAATAATTTATTCTGAAGGATTGAATTCCCCACAGTGAACACCAATTAAATACGGTATTTTATATAATGACGGCCTACGTAAAGTGATTTAACAAAGATAATTTCCATTAATCCAAAATACGGGAAACATTTTCATAAGCCAACAGCATGTTTACGTAAACGATACCCTTGTATCTACGTAATCGGTATCAGTGTATCGCATGCACGAAATCACTTAAGTCAGTATGTACAGTTCGTGACTATACTGCATGACTGAGTATGTCGTGTTTTAAGTTTATAGTGTAGTTTCCCAAGGAGAAATGTGCGAACTTTACTATAATGTGTATATTATAAGTTTAACAGGCAAAGCTTTAATTTTCGTTTCCCTGCACAATTTTTAAGGTGCTTACTACGAAATGAAATACCCAATTACATGTTTTAAAGATTTATTGCTCATTATTATCACGAAACGTGTGTGCGTGAACGTGTAGTTTAGTACTGTCGTATTCATGAAAACATTTAAGAGAGGTAATAATATGCAAATTCAAACTCGCAATTTATGTATTTAACATGACATGATAACGTGAGAGAGCAAATGAAGGAGTGGATCAGTGTCATGTGAATTCCTTGCCAAATATTTGAGAAAAATGTACCTACTACATTAATTAACTAGATCGTGCATTGTATATTTTTCATTCCTCAGTTCTTACTAGTCAAAATACATTGTTGGAAAGGTAATGTATGTGCAAGGTCCCTCAAGCAAGTGTCTACCTCAGTGTAAGAACACGTGTCAAGTGAAGTCTTGTTATGTGATATAGTTAGTAGTTATTTTATTTACTGGTATAATTGATAATTTTGCTGTCAACGCCACCAAATACTCTTCTCTTGCATGTAAAATTTTTAATTAATAATTAATTTGACAAAAATATGCTTCGAAACTTTCACGTAATAAATGTTTTTCATCTACATCACGTGCCAAAATAATTTTGTCCTGCGATTTCCCTTAATGAAGTTTTAATTCAGTCAGCTGGGAGTAAACAATTATTTGGTATCAATGTACTTATTTTATTACAAATTAGGGTTTCAGTCATGTTGAAGGGAATTCTTTTTGTGCTTCAGATTTTTAAGACAAAAATTCTTTCTTCTCAAATTTGAGAAATGCTAATTAAACTGAATTCTACAAAACATAGTGGCGTACGCACAATAACGCAAACCGTTTGTTAACTTTTGAATGTGGTTTTCTACGCGTAAGTGACTGAAAATTAAAATAAGTTGATAATTATTTCACATGGCATTATTTAAGTTTTGTACTAATCATGTCAGTCTGTAATACTACCAACAATACAGTATAGAAAACTGTGTGGAAGATTCTGATCTGGGATTAACAGTATGAATGTAGGGAAACGTATTCATTAAACACATTATGTTTGAAAGTGCTATACTAAAATTACAACGCAGCGTATTTGTTAATCGCTTGCATGTCTCTAAAATGTTGGGCACCAAATTAATTTCAAATTAAACCGGTTTCAAATCTTAACTTGTTTGTGATTATAAATCAGTATGCGTTTAAAAAATTTGTATCGAGATCATTTCGTGTGAAAAGTTCTAGTACAGACAAAATAGAGAAACCACAGGCATGTGCATCTAGCAACAACGAAATACACACAACATTCCACACATAATTTTTATTGTATTAATGAACCATAATGATATCTCTCAAGAAATAGGCATTCTATTTATTGTAATACATTCGTTATACTTGCATACTTGTACGTATACAATCGTCAGTTATTCTAATACAAAACACCAATATCGCTCGACTTTGACAAGGAAGCTGTGGTCCCTGAAAATTTAGGTAGGTGTAAGAAAACAATTTAACAGTGCAAATCGCCACGTAGCCACGTCATTATTTTGTAACCATCAAATTGTAAATGTTACGCTCCTGTTACGTTAATACGTTAGCAAAACAGTTTTGTCTTTACAATAAAAGTCAAAACAGCAGCAGTAGCAAATCGTGAATTATTACTGTTTGTATATTTTATTAGCTGCCGTGTACATACACATGAAAAGCATACGTAGTAAAATTATTTTTAATTTTTTCATCAATTATTTGATATCCAGTTGCTTGGTATTTGTGTGTAAAAATACAGAAAAAGTATCGTACGTTTAATACATATTTGTATTTAAACCCGGTTTCATAAATAGTTTGTGGATGTTTTATTTGTGTGTATGTACTGCGTCTGTGAGATTCCGCAATCTGTGTGTCCGTATGAAACATTATCTTTACACGCACGATGGGAACTTATTGTTAAAATATTTCCCTTTCATTATGTTTAATATTAGAAAAACTACACTAGCAACGAATAAGTTATCAAAAAATATGCCTGTCAAATTAAAAGGAAAAGATGGTAGCTTACACTGTTGTGCACCATTATCGTTAACGTTACGACAAAACTTAACTCTTTACGTTAAAGTAGGAAGGCTATAAAAATTTGAATGGAAACATACGCCGACAATCTAACGGCTCTCAGAAGATAAACGTTTGAAAGAGTGAATTCAGGTAGGTCAGGATATTTTCTTGGAGGATTCTAGCATTTCTTCCCTTTATCAGCCCGTCGCTTCAAGCAGAAGCCGTTTATCCCATGCATTATTCAAGAAGACCGACACGTCAGAACGAATTCCATAAAACGGCCGTCTGGTAGTAGTAAGTGCTATCCTCCTTCTATCGCCTGTCTAAAGAACATCTGACTGACAATGCTGTGTTGACTAACACAAAGTAAATATCTTTATCCCGTAGATGCAGTGCCTAGTTTAGTTCATTTTTATATTGTAGACATAAGAGAAAAAAAGTCTCATCATTCTCCATAGCATTGTACATTCATACATTTGTATTCGAAATAAAACTCACGGAATGGAAACAAATGTTCAGATTATTAATGTAAAAAAAAAACGGAAAAACAACATTCGCTTTGAAAATAAACACAAAACGACTTACCAAACTTGCGATTCTGATCGATAATTAGCAAAATAAATTTAAAATTAGACCGGTAATTTCGAAGTCTGTCCTATGTTTAAGAGAACAAAATCAAGGATTTACGACAACCGTTGACCGTTTATCGGGTTATAATTAAACTATATAACGTTGAGAATAAAATATTTAGTAACCGTTGATCAACAAAGCGTATGAATCAAAGCGAATCAGTACTACCAAAATTCCCAATACCAAAAATTCTTATTACTATTAAGTATTGTGAATTATAATTTAAAAATAATTTGCGATAGCATAACTATTTACGATATAAAACCCCAACTTTTTGATTGAATTAAATTTCCTTGAGTATTACAGCTTTTGAGAAATATCTTACCAAATGTTTATGTCGTGCATTCAAAAGATACTGTTATCAGTATCAATAGTTTTGATTTTTGCCTATATATATATATATATATATATATATATATATATATATATATATATATATATATATATATATATATATACTCATTGTATTAATTTAAAATATAATAATACCAACAGAATTGTATTGTTTCTTATGGTTTGAATACACTACTGGGATTGTTGCCGCAACAATCAGAAAAAAAAAATGTTTGCAGTTTCGACTGTTGAAGGAACAATCCAAACAGCACCACCAACCAAACCTTACTGCTGTTACTATAGTAATGTCCCGTGTAGGATGAGCAGTCGGCAGTCAGATGTTGTTGTATGAATATCTGTATGAACATTTACAATGCTCAGTCAAGCAGTCGGCCGTCTTGCAGTCGTTCCAGGCCTATTTTATCTTCGACTACTGATAGCTTGACTGCTAGTCAACAACTTGTCATATCTAGTTTTCTTACGCTGTCAGTTCCTGTTGTATTTCCATAAAAAATAAAAAGACTAATTTTGTAAACACACGCGTGTTAAGTTTTTCGGCACACGATGGACGAAACTGATGTTGAACTGTAGATTGACAGATTACCATTACTCTGAAGAACATATTTTCTGAGACCCGGGCCCTTTATGCTTTCAATTCATTAACTTCTCATTTGAGTGTGTTTTTAATTTTAATATTCCGACACAAACTGTAAAAAAAATGTTGATTTTGGCAAAATTGACAAAATGCCTAACGGAAAAAACATATGTACTGCACAAACGTTTTTGCATAGTTATTTTTCTTTTAAATTGCTACTTATATCAGTCAATGCAAGCAATGCACTTATAGAAATGTTTACCTGAAATGGTATATGCTAAATGCTATTTTTAAATCATTAGCGTATTATTTGCTTCTTTTTTTACAATGATTCTTTATTGTTTTTTCTCTGTACTTTATATACATAATATCTAGCTATACCAATACTTAACGATTTCCTTATTGCAAAAATATATTCTTATTGAACACTACACACTGTGCCATAACTGCCGACTGCGCACAACTTATTCTGGAGCAGGCCTACATAAATCTGATTCCTACTACAATCTATGAAAATGTGCGTATGACTACTGCACGCCATACTATTTGGCGTTTATTCACAGAGCGTCTGTCCAACCGCTTCTTCCAGATAGCAAGGAAGAGAAATAAATATCGTATAGGGAGATAACCTGAGTGGAAAGTATCACACCGTAAGAGCAGACTTCTGATTGGGCGCATGTAAGCGTCTGCCGTATCTTGACAGATGACTTAATGAAGTCCTACGATGCATGAACTACATGCATGCTAAGGGTGGGCAAAACGGGAGTACCAAGAGAAAACTCGCAGGTCAACGCAATGTCTGCCACGTGTTGCACTTGCGGAAAATCTAGGAATCGACCCTGCGGGGAACTGGACCCGTACCACTTTGGTAGTAGGTGAGAACTCTAGCCACTGGGCCAATAGCAGCGCTGATATACCATAACTTTGATTACACTCTGGTATATATAGTACACAAGCTTGGCTTAGTGAAACTATAATACATTAAATAAAAATTTAAACTATCACACATTGCAGTACCAACTAACCATAGTACTGTTTGGCCGAGCTTGAATATGTCACTTCGACTTAATCATGATTTTCAAAACTTTCTCTGGCTATATGTCCAAAGGTATAGGCTCTCAGGTAATTCGCGCATACGGACTGCACCATGTAAGTGACCAAAACTAAGCAGAAAATACTATATGGTAAAAAGTGACCAGGCCCCTAGTTTACAAGAAAATTTACTTTAAAATTAATAAACAGTGGATATGTGGAATAAAGTGTTGTCGTGATACGGACAGCACTACGTGAAAAGTTATCAAAACTAAACAGAAAATTCTTGAATTATTTTTGATGAAAAGTCGCCAGGGGCTTAGTTTACGAGATAGGTGCAGAATACCAGTGAGCGGGAATGTAAGGTAGGTTGTCCACACTACCACGTCAGGTTCCCCTTGAACAAAGGACCTGACGACTTAAACAGTATTTTCTACTTAGCTTTCATATCAGATTCATTCGGAACAGTCCGTGTATGTGAATATTCTGGCATCTAGTATAACGTCCCAGAAACATTGAGTGCTGTCTGAGCGTCGACACAAAACCAAGTTAAAACAAGTCCTCAGGTCGTGTTTTTTATCCACTGGAGAAAATTAGAAAGATTGAGTCATACGGGCGTAAATTATGCACTTGTCAAATATAACACCACCTTTACCCGTAGAGCACTTTATTGGCGCGTTGTGATTTAGCAATATTATTTCTGGTGTGTTACTTTAAGCAGAAGTCTTTATTATTTTATTTTTCTAAAAGATGACGCTAAAGTCAAACGAAAGCTTTTCTGTTTCTGCTTCAAGACTCAAGTAGATATGCTTCACGAATGAGCGATCTAAATTGGGCTGTTTCCAGCCATTTTGAGGGGCACCAAAAACATAATATTAATAGGCATGCTGTATTTAAAAACACAGAAGCATAGTTTGAAGTGTATTTTATTAGCACGCTATAAGCTAATTAAATGTGAAACTTCATATATTCCTGGGATACCTGAGAAGCTATTACCTGGATTTAACATTTTCCTTATGATAACATATTACATATACAAAGTTATTTTGCTTGAAGTTGTATTTTCCTGAAACACGACAATAAATAACTACTAAATTATCATTACAAAGCTAAACTGTAAAGCGTTGGAAAACAAAATTCAAGTGAGAACATCTATGTTGATGGGCAACACGTATGAGTCATCTGATATCCGTAATAAAGACACTTCATTATTTTATTTATTTATTTTTTTCAAATTAATGAAAAAGTTGCACATGTGGCATATATAAATCGTTTTGTACAATGGTGAATTGAATAGAATTTCTAGTCAGCACCACAGCACCTTTCCAATATATAAATAGTGTTTTAAATAACAAAACATACCACACAATGTGGCAAGCGGTTTACAATTTTCTTATGAATGTTTCAGGTGTTTTTCCACTGGCAGAAACTCAATAGTAAATTCATTTCATAAAGTGATCCAGCTCTTACTCACGTAATTGTACTGCACAGATGTAACCAGACTTACTGCACAACTGATTCATGACCCACTCACCTCGTTGTCGTGCACTGCAACATTTCTATGTGCCATGCCTGCGGTATATCTAATGTTATCTCTGGTCGTATAACAGTTTCGCTAAAGACTTACAAAGTTATTTTACGGGAAGAAATATAAGTTTTCTTAAATCCCAGAACGTTTACCATTTGAATGATCAGTATACTTGGCGAAGTGGTATACATAGTTTTTATGATATTCATTGTACTAGTCATCCAGAAGATGGCAGACTGGGGGAAAAAGCGCTTTAACCCACTTTACGCTAGTAACATTCTCTTAGCTGTAAGTTTTACTCCTCAATTTATGCATCTGCAATATACGTTTGTAGTCTGTGACGTAAAAGCAGGAGAGATTGGTCACCAACATTTTAAGAGACTTAAATGTCTGACATGGCACCATATCACTCCACTGAGTTTTGTTCACTGTGTGTGTGTTACTGCCCTACAAATATTGTGTCGGATACATAGTACCTTCTCTTCCTCTCTATTTTCTAGTTTACTTCGATATCCTGTGTGTCCTTCCACTACATTGTGGCTCTAAATTGAATAAACTATCAGAACTATCAAAGAAGCTTTGTTTTTTTTATCCTTTCCTTATATGTTAATGTGCTCAGCTTTATTGCTGCTCACTCCAAAAACAAAGTATTTTCTCAATGCGAAAACCCGAAACAAATATACAACTTGAAGTATTTCTTTATTTACGCCATAACTATTGGACTATAGAGGTCACGTTCAATAAAGCCAGCATTTTTGTAGATGCTGATATCGTCTACGCTGATGTCTTGAGATACTGGGTGATTAGCGTATTTTAAATTAGTAAGAATCAATTGAGACTCTTAACGCATAACGTACAACATTAAAATAATTCTGAAACTTTGGACTATGTATATTAAAATGTACAGTATTTGATACTGTAAATAATAAGCAAGCCTGTTAACATCGCCTCAAGTTACATACAGTCTGTACGACTAGCATTCTGGCGTCTACACGCTGCGATGCAGACACTGTAAATGAAGCGGTTATAACTAGTTAACATTTCCTGTTACTTCTAATCATTGCTATTGTCTTCAGTTCATACTATATAGCACATAGCTTCATCTAATTCAGTTCAGGAAGCAACCTATCGACGTGATGTCCCTCACATATACTCGTCGCTGTAGCTCAATACACGCCGAAAATTTTTTCTATTAAAAACAATGTATCGCGTTTCTAAAACGGACTGAAAAGTATAACATTATAAAAATAAAAACCTGCAGCGAATTCGATAGATTCTTGATGGATTAATAGTTCCCCTAAGCCAGTAAAAATATTTCTCTGCATATAATATTAACTGTTGTGGGAGTTTTCGCAACAACAGATGCTTTCTACGTTCCTTACCATTATCTACTGCATATGCCCCACTTTTTCGTTTTAACTCTTACAAGTATTTACATGGCTATTAAAAATTAACGATCACAAATTTTCAGGACCATCTGTATAAGGTTAGGAATATGTATGGTGTTTTAAATCTGTATGGTGCTAGTATAAATTAAATTATACTTTTTAGTCCGTTTTAAAAAGATGATACATAAAAATTAATTATTTTAGTAATACTTTCACTGCTTATTTCCTCTCACAATGCATTGTCATCTACTTTTGAGATATGTTAAAAGTTTCGAGTCTCTAGCTCATCGGGAAGTTAGTTTAAAATGGTATATTTTTTTATTTAAATAATTTATTTATTGGGAGAAAGCTGCTTGTTCTGTGCAATCCAACCATGTCAACTGCTACAAACGTTAGCAAAAAAATTATCTCAAACAATAGAAATGTGTTTCATAAAATGAAAACCTGTTATTGAGTATTCGTTCACGCTGTATTAAATTACTTTACCTTCAGGTATATTATTTCGATACTTTAGTATATTTCATAACATTAAACATATATAATTGTAAACACGAATCATTTTTGTGGAAGTCGAAAGATTCATTACTGGATATGAACGATTTTCAATAGCAAGAAAGAAGCAAAAATCACATCCTTGACCGGTATAGAATATGTTTATATGTTTCAGTTTGTCTCTAAATATTTTATTGCTGTAAACAATATGTACCCATACCATCTTAAAGACAAGGTAAACGTTACTTTATGGACATAATGATGTAGTGAAAATGCTGGTGGTCGAAATATAAATTTATTTAATCATACATGTTTTTTAGAACTCAGCCAACAAATAAATTTGAAATTCTGTGGAGTTGAGATAAAGCCGTATGTCTTGAAAAAAGAGAGAACTGAGATAAGTTTACGAGCACATTATACGTGATATTTTCTACGTCTGAGTAAAAGGATGTAATTCTGATAGTTAAGGGAAATGACACAAATGTATGCGAGTAAATTCCATTATGCTTCCTTTCCAATTTACTCAAAACACCATTTTTAGACTTTCTCACTTTACCCATGTATCACAGAAATATTCCCACGACGAAGTGGGAAACGCCTGGTTAACTGCAGCTAGGCAATCCCGCCTACTAGCAGTGATGTGCGGATCCGTGGACTACTCAGGGGCAACAAGAAACGAAAATATGAGTGAGCAAACCTTAATCGGGCTGGATATTTTCTTGTACGTACTGACATATTCGAGACATTTAAGATTTTTAGTCACAGTGTTACAATGGAGTACAGATAACTAAACTATACACAAGTAAGACTAAAACTTACTTGAATGTGTGCGTGTGTGGGTACGTGCACATGTATCGTTCGCAACACCAGGCATACTACACTGACGATACTGGAGAAAACAGCCACAAATACAACAGTCTATACCCTTGTGTAAAATCCTCGTAACCACAAAATCAGAAATTTTGCAGTAGAGAGAAAAAACGTTACTACATTTACGATCCGACAACAGAGTTGTATTTCAGAATGTTCTTAGATAAATTACAACGTATATCCTTGTCTGCGGGAACAAATGTCAATAAAGTGAGGTCAGCTCTTAGCAACGAGGTGTCCTGTGCTGGCGAGGTGAGTGTGGAACAGCGCCAAAGTGAAGGCAATGCAGGGAGGGACATCCCCGAGAAAGCCCGCCGACTTACGGTATCGTCCTGCATTATCTCCATGTGAGCTAAAAATAAGGGGCCAGCCTGTGAATATTATAAACCAGATCGAGAAGATGACTAAACGTTGCTACCAGTATAATACTGTGGCGTCTCCGTTGTTTAAGCCAGTATTACTTCTGTGTCATCCAACTTCGTGCGTAAGATTATCCGTTTCCGCTATTGCCTTTGCTACCTTAATTATCTTCTCATTTTTGTATCTATCCCGATGTTAAGTTTGGTTTTTGCTGTGGTTTGTTTGATGTATTTGTATTTCTTTGTGTTGCATCTGTCAATTTCTTGAGGGATTTATTATGTCAAATAACTATAACCACAGCTAATCTTAGCTGGTTTCTCCTCTTTTTCAGCTCAGCTATTTTATTTTCTCGGATAATATAGTGTAACAATTATGTATGCCCCATGATTTGATACAAAATTATTCGCTTTCGTTGCAAGAATCAGTTAAACAAACGAAATGTATTGTTGAGTCTGGAGCGCATAGTTTCCTTCCAGAGTATAGGAAAGCACCAAAGCAAGAAATAAAGTGGAGGCAGTACGTAAGGCTAGACACGTATGTAATTGTTTTACCTAGTTATTTAATTCAATTTTAGATATTTTAACTGTACGATACAATATTAATAATTATTGTCAGTCAGAATGAATGGACTTCATTCTAAATAATGCTGAGTGATGTTTACAAAAGCACGAGTCTTTCAAAAATACTTTTATATACAATCCGTTTTGTCTGAAACTGTGATGATTGCTAAATACATATTTTACAAAACTAGTTTTGGGAAAAGCGAGAGAAAAATTTCAGCTCCAGTTGTGGTACAGGACCTATGGAGAATATATTGACTAAAACTAACTTAAGAAATGTTTTCTTAACTGAAAATTTGTATTTAACATTTCGCTTAGGTGCTTACTTTTGTTAAAATAGGAATAACAATATACTTTTGTTGTCTGTATCGTTACTACAACAAAATGTTCTGTAGAAACAACGATATTTTCTGTGGAAAGAAGAAAGAGTTTTTCTCCAATCGGGAACAATGTTAATAATACCTATGGTAAAAATGTGTTGTCATTATTTAAAGGAATTATAGTACGTCCAAACTATATCGGAATATGTTTTACGCCAAGTCATATTGGCTAGTAATATTTCCAAAATTTTCAGCTTCATTAGAAAGAGTATTTTTCTCCACCGCTGTCGTCTATTTGGGATTTCCTGTGACGTTACACTTAATGTGAGCTAGAAGGAAGAAAAATTGTGACGTAATTTTCCATAACCTATGTTATAAATAATAATATATTAAAACTTGTAAATTGTATTCGTCACACAGCCACGACATCTTGTGTCTTCTGCTTCTACTGAGACTACCTAACGTTCTGCACATCAGTACTCTCAACCGGGGGTATAGCTTTTAACCCAGACGCCAAATCCCAACTCGCCAGTAACTGATCAGCAGATTCGGCAATTAAGGCTTCTGCCTACCTCGGAGTGCGGCGGGAGCAAGGATAGGGTTTTACATGTTAAACTAAATTCCGTGTAGCTCAGTCACCCTTTGAGATATCGCTTTCGGATAGAAACCATTTTCTGCATTGAGAAGAGGAGAATACTGCTACGTAAACGAAAATGTGAAAAAAAAAAAAAAAAAAAATTTATGAGTACGGGGTTTCGAGTGTTTAATCGGCACAAAAACACTTATTTGCTCATAGTTTTCAGGGTATTGATATAACTTGCTGAAAGATTCCGTAGCAGTGTGGGCCGTATCATACTGAACAAAAAAGTCAGTGGTGGCATATATGTAGGTTTGAAAGTGACTGAGATATTTAGGAATATAATTTAACCTGTAACGCCCTGTCCTTGCTGCCGCCGGAGCTCTGAGGTAGGCAGAGTCCTTAAAGGAACGGTCATCAGTAAAAAAAAAAAAAAAAAAAAAAAAGAGAGAGAGAGAACGTGGCCATAATATCAAATAAGTGTATATACGTGCAAATGTCGAGTTATTCTTTGGCGACAGGCTAGAATTCACAAGCCTATGCTCACCTGAGCACACTTCGTGACGTTATTGCCTTGTGTACCTGCATTACAGGTTAGTGAGCTTATATATGGTTTTAGCTGAAAAAAGTACTTCAAGTTCGCCTCACAAATTGCAGGCCAAAAGCAGAAGTCGGATGTGTGCTCAGTAACTGAATCCAGTCTGCTGTCTGGTAATAACGCAACCCCCCCTTTTTTTTATCCTTTCTTCCCAACTACCAACCAAAACATTAAAACAGTAAACCATATACTTACAAATGAAACGAAAAATTAACACGTGTCAACTCCTTGTCCTTGGAGGAGAATTATACACTAAGTATGATGTAAGTATGATGTTTGTGTTTATACAGAATCATTGCTTGTAGGGCGAGTTAGGGCAGTATGTGTTAATTTTGGGTAGAGATGTGATTTTATAAGCTGACTACAATATTTATTTACGATTTCTCCGTGAAGTGAACTAAAGTAAGAGTAATTCTTCCCTGAAAATCGACAGTAAAATAATTTTATGTACTGATGCTAAACAACGACACACTTAAAAGTGTCGAAACAACGAAATACGAAGTATAGTTTTTAGTTTCATTTTAAAAAAATAAAATTTTAAAGTTGATTTTTATGAGAGCTTCATTCAGACTATAGTTCAATTTTCAAACAAATCGATAACACATTTTGAACTTAATTTTCCGTAAGTCACCACCGCGCTAAATTAAACACACTCCGCCCTCACTCACCCTGTACATGGCCTTTTTAACACTAGTTATTAGTTCGCTTTCTTGTCTCTTTGTTCGGTAACAATGAGCTAGAGATTTGAAACTTTCACATAGCTCATAACTGGATGACAGTGCAACTTTCTGGTCTGTCCGGTACAAGTTTCGCCATCGATTTTAAACTAACTTCCCTATGAGGTACAGACGAGTAACTTTAAATATATCTCAGAACTGGATGGCAAAGCATTATAAAAGGAAAAATTTTGAAGAAGTAATAATTTTTTAAAAAATTAAGAAAACTAATTTTTGATACGTCCCATTTTTTTTAACATATGGCTGCAAAAACACACAAGACTAAAGCAAAAATTATTTTTTAATTAAAAAAATTAATTTACCATGTTTTTAAAACGGAGTGAAAAGTATAAAATAATTTATAGTATGAAAATACCTGTAAGATATAAAAGAAAGAAAATGTGGAGCACATGTAATAGATATGTGATGCATTAATAGTTCACCAAGTCGCTAACAATTTTATTGCACTGCAAATGATATGAACTGTTGAGTAAGATTTTTCAACGACAACTTCTCTCTATACTCCTTTCTATTTATTATCTATTGCACGCACCCCAAGTGTTTTTTTATCTTATAACAAGTATTTTATATGAGATATTATGTTATATATTTATACTTTTTAACCTGTTTTGAAAACGTGGCATACTTTAAAAATTGTTTAGTATTTTTAAGGTAATGTGGGCAACGCGCTGCGCCTGTATCTCTTTACCATGTAAGAGATAAGCCCTCTAGGATCGTCCTATACTTGCAGGAGCACAATCTGTCTCCAGCTCGCCCAGGAAGTACTTTATTAAATCTGCTGACTCGTCCCAGATATCTGCTGAGTGTAATGAGTTTGTTAACCTCGACTCCCGTCGACCTCTTCCCCACACCGCCGCCGAGTGAAGCCAGGAGACGTACCTCAAAGTCGGTGGATAATTTCTGCCGCATTTTTACTTCTTCCAGTCGCCCCTAAGACCGCCCTACGTCGTGCAGATAACAACAGTTAATCCACCGCAGCTTAATTGCGTCTCCGTTCACTCTCCGCCCATCTCCTTTGATCCCGCCTGACTTCCCACAGAAGAAATCACTTCCTGGCTAGCCCCGGCTCCAACAACTTCACTGCCACACAATCACGACGTATAGTATGAGCAGCAAGTAACACGTGTGGGCCTACGCACTGCTCGCCTTCTTACACACAGATAACAGTATCAATTATACACAAGAGAGTGGACACGGCTTAACATCGAGGTATTTAGCGCTGGTGAGGGGTGACCAGTGCCGGAATGGAGGGGCGGGGAAAACGGGAGATCCCCGAGAAAACCCATTAACCAACAGCATACGTTCGGCACGATTTACACGTGCTAAAATCTGGGAACCGAGCCCGGATTGCCTTGGTGGAAGGCAAATGGTCTAACCATTCGGCCACCGCAGCCCCTACACAAAATAATTTTAAGTAAAGCGATATTATTTTAAGATTCCAATTACGTTAAAAAAAAATACATTCACTTCTTGAGATAAAGACATTTTGGTTAAAAAAAAAATAGGACAGTGAAGTGTTTCTGGTGCGTAAATTAAACATGCCGACAGGCAAAGTTAATTAGGTTATTTTAGTAATAAATAATGTTTCAGTGTCATCGTGAACTACATGTAGGATTCGATCACGAGAATTTCATGTCAATAACATTTAAAAGAGTACAAGGTACATAATTCAGCTCTAAAAGCATTACTTTAGTTGTGGGTTTCTCGTAAGCCAAATTGCAAAAATAAAAAAAAAAACAGCAATATTAGACAATAGTTTTTTTCCAACTTCGAGCAAAAATTTTTCTCGAGTAACGTATTTCAGAAGAACTAACTCTAACACTGAAATCTCGTACATTTAATTGCGACGCAAGAGATCACGTTTAACAAATTTATAATTCTGTATAAATGTTTGCTCATAAAGTTGGGAGATATCATTATCTAGCATTGTTGCATTGTAGGTTTCCGTATTTGACTTTCAAAAACGTAAAAAAATGTGTACATTTCAATATGTTTTCAGCGTTTACCACACATTTTTAACAGTACAATAAACTGAACACTAAATTTGCACGTTTTTACATACACGGAGATTAAAAAGAGTTCTTATCAGTTTGTAAAAAATCATGAATACGTAATTGCCATACAACAGGAACCTCTCTAACATTCAAATTCTGCGGGAACAAACACCGGTTGTATACGCAAGTTTTAACTCAGCGGATAACAAATTCACCTTGCAATGGTGAATTGAGTAATTCGTGTCGCAATATATCGTCTTAACGTTGTTGAACTTCACATGAAATTCAGCCAGACACAAAAGAAAAAATTCTTAAACGTAGAACACCGGACATCTGCTAGCCCGTATTACAATAACGTGACAGACACGAGACGATACTGTAAATTCTCGTAACTGCAAACAATATTTTTAGCCTCGCAAATACCAAATCTAAAAAATCATCGTATGCAGTAGTGCCACTACATATTAACTTCTTGTCAGACAGTCATTCACGCTTTATTATTATTATTATTATTATTATTATTATTATTATTATTATTATTATTATTATTATTATTATTGCAATATAGTTTTTAATTCCAGGGGCATTACATAAATGAAAAACCGGTAAAAAATCTACGTTCTCATTAAGATGTTACGATTTGCTCATCATTGCAAAGAAAAATCGAAAAAATAAAACAGTTGTTAAATAAATTACCATTTACTACTAACTCGCCGGTTTCGCCGAAAGTTGGGCACAGTGCGATTATAGTATTTTACCACGGAGCCATTTTTCAATAAGGTTTTAAATGTTAGGTTACGATTTTTTTTTAATTTATTCATATAGTTCTTAGTGATCTCAGTTACAACAATGTTGTGGGGTTGTATAACTCGTCGAATTTGGGTTATAAACAAATTTAAAAAGTCTTGTACATAAAATCATCAAACTTAGTACAGTTTGAATATATGATGGCAAATACGTAATTAAATGCTTTGCGTATTGTAAATTGAGCATGCACTAAATAACACATCTACAATACAGTATAAAATGTAAACATGCATTCAGAACCAAAAGGAGCACATTCAAAGTAGAAGTCTTAAATGTTCTACATGCATAATAATGTCATTTCGAATGACATAGCTACATCTATATGGTAGGTACACTAAATTCAGCTATGGACATGATTGTGCACATTGAAAGAGCACTAGATACTGGAGAGATCGTGATTGGAGTATTCTTGGATCTCCAAAAGGCATTCGATACGGTTGATCATCAAATTTTAAAATGGAAATAGAAAACATTGGAATTCGAGGTAAACCACTAGAGTGGTTCAAAAGTTATTTAACAAATATATTTCAATATGTGAGTGTTGATGGGAATTTAAGTAATAAATTAAAAAATTACCTGTGGAGTTCCACAAGGTTCGGTTTTAGGACCGATATTATTTCTTATTTATATTAATGATATTGCAATATTACCACTTATTGGGAAACCTTTTTTATTTGCAGATGATATAAATATTATTTATTCGGGAAAATCATTAGCTCAATTGTATATTGGCATTCAACATGATTTATATACACTTCAAATTTGGTTAACTTTAAATAAATTATCACTAAATGTTAATAAAACAAAATATGTGGTATTCCAAAAACCCACAATTGATGTATTACAAGATGATCCGAACCTATTATTTCGTAGTGAGAAAATAATGAGGGAAACTTCGGTAAAACTTTGGGTCTTCATCTTGATGAACATTTATCACGGACACAACATATAAAATATATTAAAATTTCCCCAGTTACCGAGGTATTGTGTAGAGTGAGAAATATATTACAAATACAGTCACTGAGTATGATATATTTTTCTTTAATACATAGTCATCTTTCCTTTATGCTTCCCATATGGGGATACAATAATAACAGTAACATTATCTCTCCCTTGAGTATCTTACAAAACAGAGTATGGACTTCCTGCTTATACTTCAACTAAGTTAATTTATGAAATTTCTGGGATTCAATCTTTGAGTATTTTAAGGACTGTTTTGTCATGTATATATGTATATAAACTTACTCGTGAATTAATATACAGTAATTTAATTTTTAGTACATTTAGTAAAGATATTCATAAATATATTACTAGACAAGGTAATAATTTTCATGGTCTGCACTCGGGTTCAAAGAAATTTGGTATTTGTGGTGTAAAAAATATACTAATTCAAATATATAACAAAATCTCAAATGAGTATAAAAAGTACTAACTGTTCAAAAAATTAGTATGCTAATAAAAGTACTTTATGTTACAGAGGGGGAAAATGTGTACTGTTAATAAATCATAAAAGTATATATTATGATGATACATCTAATTTAACTATAAATTGATAAACAGGATGTAAAAATGTAAAAACAAGTGTACAATTAATTGAACATATGATAGCTATTTTATAATAACGTGTTTGTTTTGTTTAAGGTTTTTGTTTTCCTTTGACAAAGTTAGTATTGTAAAGTAATGCTGTCAATAGTCAATAGTGTTTTTTTATGTATAGCCTCTGAAAGGAGCAATGCTCGTTAAGGCAGTTTTTAAATAAATAAATAAATAATATATGCGGAACACGGCTAAGAATTCGTATACTCAGGACGGGTTTATAAATAACGCAATAACGCAATGAAGTAATCGTAATATCCCCGCAATCCTTATGAACCAGTTGTCTAATTGGCATTAGATGTTGTACAGTCGTTGCGCATTTATTTGTGTATAGTTAGCGGATAATTGATATTTTTATTGGGATGTTATTTGAGACAGTATTGTTGACGTTATACCACCTACACAAAATGAATATAAATACAGCAATTATCTGACAATACATAATCGTAATGGTAACATAAGACGAAATATTTCATGTCATCATTTTGGAATCTTGAGTTGTACTGCTGGTTTAAAAACTGAAATTGTTTTGCATCGTTGCATAGTTCATAAACCCGACTTCAGACCACGTCAAAGTGGTTTCAAGCAAATACTAGCGGAAGATTATTAACATTATTTCAAAAGATTGCTTACGTTTAAGTAATATTTATATAATTTATGGCATACAGGAAAACAGAACATTAAATTGCTTGTTTCCTTTTGCTGAACATTTCCTTTATTGAATTATTTAGTTATTGAATTTCAGCGATAAGTTATATAACATAACTTAATTTTCTGTTAAGTTTCGTCACTGTGTTTTATTATTATATTTGTACAAGACATTTTTTTTCTTGTTTTAGACACAAAATGTAACTAAATTTTGCTCTTGTGAAATTTTTTTATGTCTCACATTTTTGTAAAACGGCTTCTTAAAGTAAAAATTTGCATGTTAATGTTTTAAGGACTACACTAAAATCAACTGACATACCAAACCAAAATACAATTCCACGTACATAAAAACAAAGAATAAAAACTTTCTGCATTTAAATAAAAATACTAAAATTTAAAAATTTTAATTTAAAAAATTCAATATCTTTTTAAATATCAAAATATTTTATTTTGTGGTTTAACATATCTGAACTTGCAGCCTGTAACATCGTTATTCAAAGCGATTTTTTTCCGTTAGGTAAGTGGGTTGGTTTTGGGGTCGTCCTTAAAACGGTAACATGCAAATTTTTGCTTTAACGAGCTATTACGCGAAAATTATAAATTTAAATATTAGAAATATTATAAACTATATAAATATAAAACTATAGATAAAAAATTATGACAGCAAAATTTTGTCATATTTTATGTCTAAAACAAGAAAAAAATATCTGGTACAAATATAAAAATATAAATATGGTGATGAAAATTGCTATAGCCCGTGCCCTTAATTAACTCTGTTTCTTGTCAATTAGCTAGTAATGAAAATAATACGTTCTCAACATAGTCACAAAGTCTGTGCCAGCCTGTGTCGCAAAAAAATATTAACACATCTGCCCAAAACCGTGTGAGGGCCGACTTCACCACAATAAGAGTTTAAATTGGTTTAACTGAACCCCGTATAACTTTAAACAACTATTTAAAACTCAGCTCAAATGTTTAGGATTCAGGAGACCGAGATTACGATGACTTCACGTTTCACTTTATCACTTTACACTTTCACGTAAGTTGGAAAATCTTGATAAACACATTTCAACGGGACCTATCACGATCACGTCACTTTATACTTACGTTTACTCTCACGCAACGGAAATCTTGTCAATGTCAAGTTTAAAGTTAAAGTGATACGTGAAGTAAGAGCACGTGATCTTCTCGGCAAATCACTTTTCGGAATAATTAATTATGTTTGTTGTGTCAAGTTATCTTTGAATGTACTCAACGAATGATTTCCCGACATTTTTCACTGCACGCCTACAGCTTACGTGAAGGATCGTATTATGGCATATAAATCAATGATGTCTTACGTACACATGAACGTGATAAGTGGTGATAAGTGAAAGTGATGTCTTCGTAATCCCGGCCTTATTTCAGGCACGTAACACCATACGTCAACATCGTACTGAGTTAAACATTCCGTTGCTTGCAAAAACATATTTACAAGACAGTGACGATGCTATTTTACTTATTAAGTAATTTGTTTTTTACTCAAAACTTAAAACTATTAATTAGGGTATCAAATATCACTATCATTTTTTTTTACGTCAAGAGCAGTATTATCAGTAACAATGTAGGCAATAAGCAATAAAAACTGAACTGTGCATACTTTGATCCAAACAAAAGAGATGGGAATATTTTAAAAATTATTACTTAATTCATAGTGCTAAAAATTGTATTTGCATTTAATACCTTAACAGAAAATTAAATGCGTTTAAGAAAAGTTGCGACTTAAGTCCGGACTGAGTTAAATTTATGAAGTCGTTTGGAAAGTGATCCAAATGAAGTTTGCTTACGTTGAAGAAGTTAAAAAGCTAATCGTTCGCTGTCATGTGTACAAAAATTTTCGAGGTAATCCCGGATTGTTAAATTTAAGTCGCTTGGAAAGTGATCCAAATGAAGTTTGCTTGCGTTGAAGAAGTTAAAAAGCTAATCGTTCGCAGTCATGTGTACGAAAATTTTCGAGGTAATCCCGGATTTTTAAATTTAAGTCGCTTGGAAAGTGATCCAAATTAAGTTTGCTTGCGTTGATAAAAAGAACTAAGTTAATCGCATGCAGTCGTGAAATTACTATATTGTTCAGTGGTGAGGCATTATATTCGTGCAACCGAGAAACCAACTTCTATGCGTTTATTTTTCGTAAAATGTAAACGTACTTGTGTAAACACCAGTGGACAACATTTACTGATGCAACTGCGCAGAACAGTTTTCTCATTGAAACTTTGCACGTGCAGTATATTTGACGTAGTATGTATTATATTTTTTTTTCTGTGATTTTAATTTGGACTATATGTGTTTATTTATTATTCTGGGGATCCATTTACGTCAAAAGACTCTTGTATATGTAACTAGTGAAACAATAACAGAGCACATCACATATTCGCTTTTAGATAAAAAAAATTATTAAGGAATGAAACATAGGTTACGAATACAGAAAACTTGATGATTCATTACTTAACATAATAAAAAATTGTTAATTTACCCGTCACTTCTTTTAATTTAACATGCGTTAAATAAAAATAATCAATTGTATATCAATAGGCCTACTTGTAAATTAAAATAATTTTTAATAGCACTGATCCAGGCTAAGAAAAACAAAATTATTTAAGAAGATTCCATTTATACTATAGAAAATATGAGTGCATATTAGAGAACATTATATTCTTCAAAAATTGATTCTAAATGATCTACATCTCTACCACGGGCATAGAGGAAAAATTTGATCTCTACAATATTGGTATGGTAAAACTTTCAATTAAATTTAACTAATTTTAGAGAATGTATTAAATATTGTTTTTTTTTTTTTTTTTTTTTTTTTTGGACTGCCAGCTACACATTCAATACGTAATTAAGATAAGTGAACCCAGTGTTATTCTATTTTTGCCAGGACTGGTTGACAGTCATAAAGTGAGTATCTTGTTTCTCCCTATACCGTGAAGCACTCTTGTTAATGCTGGGAACTTCACCAGTATGCAGTGTGACACGTGGCGAGCTTGCAGACATCCATCTGTCGAATGGGGCAACAAATGGAAACAGACGAGCGGGCTCGATAGTTGGATGGGCTTGTATTTCCGGAGCTACATTATATTGCAGCAGATCCTAGGCGTGTACCATCAGCGGTCTGGCTTCCATCTATATGTAAGACGTGAATGCGAACACGGCGACCAAATATATTTTGGTCACGCTTGAGGAGACCGCCTGAGAACGCCTATTTTGCGCTTTCGAGGCCTAGAAGTGTGGAAGCGGTAAGCATGATGCAGTGCGTGCATCACGCCAAACTCTTCCCTCTAGGTTCAAATCGCCGAACTGGCATGCAGTCTTCTCGTCGATAACTCGTCTCTACGACATATTTTGTGATGATATTTTATGACTTAATAATAATAATAAATGTGAACTGTACACGACTACACCTATTTTAATATTCTGCCCGAAGATATTCACACCTAAAAAGGACCCAATAAGACCCATTTTCTCAAGGTATATATTAAGAATAGCTATGCATCGTGTACCGGCCAAACTATGGATTTTAGAGGTGTAGTTATTGATGAAAAATGTTTATATAGTGGTTAAAGTACTCCTATGTAAAAACATCGTTAGGTTAGGTAACCTACTCTAATCTAACCTAACGTTGGGTTAGGTAAAGTTAGGCAACTTAACCTAATATAACCTACCTTAACCTAACGATTGTTTCACGTAAGACTACATGTAACCATTATAGAAACATTATTCATCAGTACACTATAACTGTAAAATCAATAGTTTGCCGGTCGGTACACGATGAGTAGCTATCAATATTTCCTTAATGCTCTATGAATGCTCTTCTAAGCAAATCTCACGTATGTTGAGAAGTTTTCGAACAAGCTGCAGTCTGCCGGAGCTATTCATGAACAGGCGGCCGTGAGGGATGGCACGAGGTTAAGTATGGCAGTGCCGGAATGTAGAGACGAGAGGAAAAGCTATATCACCGAGAAAACCCGCTGATCTATGACATCGTCCGGCACGACCCCGTCGGGAAACTAATCTGCATCGCCATTGGTGGGAGACGAGCGTCCTAGCCACTGCTTTGTAAAAAAAATGTTAATCTTTTCAAGAGAGGCGCAAAGTAATAATACCTGTGTTTTATTTAAGAAGGGTAGTTAATGTAGTTCAGATTGTAACCGAAGATAAACTGACCAAAGAGTATTACATCAATACCACGATTACAGTTTTCTACTGGAAAGAAATAGATAAGCTATGTAAAACTAGATCCCCTTGTATATATTGATCACTACTCACGAAAACTAAATGTACTATTGTTAAAACAATGTTCAGTTTGTACTCTAAACGCTCACATTCTTCCACGGTTTATTAAAAGAACTGGCATGTGACACAACACACACTTTTCACAACTTTCAGAAGTTACGTACGTTTGATGCAACAACAAAATATACTTTCGATATGCTGCCCGTTGAGAGGAAACTTACAAGCACAGGTAATTATTTGGTTATTTATTGCTTTATATAATTTATTAGGTATTTAATTTATTAATAGAACTATTAAAGAATTTGTCGGGTATAAACTATACAGTGTTTTATTTGTATTTATAATATTGGCTATGTATTAGTGAAATGTTATGTCTGTGTTGACTGTACAATGTTAAAACCTGTAGTTATCTGTTTTATCTGCAACTGTATGCATTTGTTAAAACAATGACATGCTCCACATGCCTTTTAGAGATCTAAGAGTGAGCACCAAAAAAAATTAGCCTGTAATTATGTATCTGTATAAAACATGCTAATAATTCAGAAAATCTTACAATACTAAAATATCGCATCCCTTGCCCCCTTTTTTTACATGATGATAGTGAAGTTAAATAAGTAGCTTATGTAACTTATATTACTCTAAATCGTACAAGTGGTTTACTAGTTATTTCCGATCGAACTCTTTCAACCATAGACATAGATATAGGTAGATCCAGTATGCCGCAAAAATATTGAGGCAAAAAGAACTTCGCTCCCTAAACAGCTGATTGTGACCTGTTTTCGCATGGATGCCATTTGAATTTGCTGCAGCGTGTTGTAAAAATGGTCCAGAAAAGTGTTGTCTACGGCTGTAATGAAAAAGCAGTCAAAGGGACACCATATCATTCAACAGGTACGCTTTTTTAACCGATTTTAATTCATATTATATGTATTGCTTGAATATGCTTTTTTCTTTTGATGTTAAAAATTAAGCTCTGTATGTATATTTGTACTTGTGTTACGCAGTTAGTTATTTACGTATAAAAGAATAACACGTGTACTTTTTATGTGCGCAAAAATTATTGTAATTTAGTTTTTAATGCGCCTTCTTTGAATTTTTAAGAACAGATAGCATTTTTGTACTTCTTTTTCAGATAATTTCTTCACATATTAAATACCAGGATTTCAGGTTTTTTTTTTAGAAATTTATAAGTTTCTTATAATGTTGTGGTTAGTAATTAATTTGCCTTGTTGATCTTTTTGTGATAAATATAGAATATAATTTATATTTGTGTTTGTTAAGATTGTTTCTTGGCACTTGGTGAGTTTAACAAGTAATGGAAACGGTTCGTATTTTATTAAAACACAAAAACGTTTCATATTGTCTGGAAAGTAAAACATTTGTAATCTTAAAAAAATAATTTTACTGGTTTTGTTCAATTTATTTACAATGTTACAAATATTGCAGTGAACTGTAGACTACACAAGCTGGTAGGCTGCTTTATATTTGTCAGTGTATTATAAATTGTATATGTATAATGCAATTATTGCAAATTTTTTCCTGTATTCAGTGGAAGCAGAATTATGTAGAAACAGGGGCTTTGCTGGTACATAAATTATGTCATCATAATATGCTTGAAAATTTAAGTTCTTGTGGACAATTTAGAAATCATGCAATAGCAGTCTCAAATATCTTAGCTTTTTTACCTTTATGCTATTGCTTACACTTAGCTTTTTTGAAATTCTGAATGAAAAAAGGTAAAATTTGCGACTATGCTGCAAATTATGTTATCCTTACACTACAGTACAAATATGGCGATCGAGCTAGTAACATATGAGGGGGTTAGAATGAAAGCGAAGGAAGTCATGATTGCTTAGTTTTTCAGAATAAAGTGTTATGAAGGAACTCATAAAACTATTTTCCAACATGTTAACGCAGCCCTGACTTAACTCACTTTATATTAAAACATGGGGCATACAAATAAAGCCAATACACGATAACCACAATGTATTCAAATTACTGACTTACTTCACTTTCATTTTAACCACTCATATAATTATGCCTCAATCAGTTGGGCATATTTTTTTTATATTCTTAACTTTCCTGACAGATTGCGACCAAATTACACATTACCTACTCAATCACCATGTCTATGTGCCGCGGTGGCTGAATGGTCAGAAAATTCGCCTCCCACCAAGGCGATCCGGGCTCGATTCCCGGTGGTGTCGGTACCCGGATTTTCGCATGTGGGAATCGTGCCGGACGAGATGCCGTTGGTTGGCGGGTTTTCTCGGGGATCTCCCGTTTCACCCGCCCTTTCATTCCGGTACTGCTCCATACCCACCTCATGTCACTCCTCACCAGTGCTAAACACCTCGATGTTAAGGGCTAACCAAAATATCTCACTGACCATGTCTGTACTGTAATGTAAAGTAAATAGAATGTTAGATATAATCACAGATTTAACATTTTTGCTCAGAATTTCAAAAAGACGAAGAATAACAAAATTCAATATGGCGACTGAAACCTGGCCTTAAATTAATTAGGTACATGTTACCTGTATATGCTGGTCCGGAGCCAGCTTAAAGAAACCTCTCTCGTTCCCACGGTGTAACTTTATATGTATGTATGTGTGTATATATATATATATATATGCACACACACACACACACTATTACAATGCAGGGGTATAAATGCAGTTGTGAACATTATGAAAAAAAATTGACTGATCAAGATTAAGTTACCTATAACCGCTATCGTTAACAACACTTTTGTTAAGTTTACAATTTGGTTTTGAAAAATAATTTCATTATGTACTCTTGACCTATTACATGTCATATTTCACTGGGATCGGATATAAAAATATTACATTTGCTTTGAACACTATGTGGGCTGTGTCTGAATTCACCCTCTCAAGATCTGGTTTCATGTCGCAGAAAAGTGAATTTTGGGTGGGACAAAATATTACAGCCAAATTCACAGAAAGGTCACTTATTGCACAATAGAATATAGTCATTAGCCAATGGGATAACTACTGTCTCATTTATTGCAAGCTTTGAGAGTATGATTGTTGTTACCCAAGCCTTAGTATCATTTTATTTTCCAGAGCATAACTGGACGAGAAAAGTCAAGAGGTTTAATGGAATCCCAACAAAAACTACTATTTAGGCAGTGCAATATAGCTAAACCATTGAATTTATTTACAAATGCATAATTTAGGTTTTTGCCGCAAATACAAAGGTGTCAAATATTCAAACATGGCGTAAACATTAAATAATTTTTATCTCAGTGTTGCATTCCTTTAATTCATTACCAAAATTACTAACCACTGTCTGATTTTGCAACATACCATATAAATGGGTATATAATGTGTAAAAAATAACTTGCGTTTTATGTCTCGTACAAGAAATCAGACTTTCATAGGTAAATTCATTTTCATTTAACACGTCCACACCTAAAATAAGTCATATAAGTCATAAACCCTATCTTCCACAGCAAAATCGGGCCACCATCAGCTGTTTTGTTTTGGCCACACATCGGTAGTGCATAGAGTATAGCCTACGCTGGGTCTATCCGTATGCATGCCGTTGGTTTCAACAAATTAAATCTCTTAGCATTGCATATTGTAACGTAGCAATCCTTACTGTAGTATATCTTGCTACCCTACAGAACTTACAAGTGTTTATTTTACGGGCGATTATCTTGTAAACGCATACTATCATAGGCGTAATAAACAATGCATGTGAGGTTACGTTGTGTTACCTGACTTACCAACATTCAACAGCAAGTCCTCCATCCTGAAACGTAATTCACAACACACTTCTAGCTACGTGACTAATAAAATACGTAGCGCATATAGGTTTGCATGAATTTAATGATAAATGTTCAAATGGTTTAGTGGGAAAATCAATTGAAGATATTCAGACCTCAGAATACGAAAGAAAAACATGGAAATATTTCTGTAAAACAAAAAGTCGTCTGAAGTTGAAGAAGGTCAAATTTAAATAATATCGGTATTTACTTTCCATTAACTGCCAGCCAGATATTCCTACGTAAATGATTAGCATTAAGAGTCTTTAGCCTTGGTAGATAGATTAAAATAAACATGTTAAATAATTGCAGTTGGTAGAGCAAACTGAATGAGTCTATTTAAAATCATTTAGACGTAGGTTATATAAGTTCATAAACTAAAGCCAGGAATATTTAGTAACATGGAGGAGTTCAACGTCTATCCTGCAAACCATATGACACCGTAAGACTGTTCCACTTATCTCTGGATAGCAAACTATCCTTTTGACGTCAGCTGATATCTCACGGTGGTTGTACTAAATATAGGCCTCGGGCACACCTCGTAGAGTTGCTCCTCTCCTTCTGATGTCTTCCCTTTGGCCCTCGGACCCATACGGCTATAGTTCATTAGCACACGATAATCGCGGAAGACTAATTAATATAACTTTTTCACAGTAGTCCCGAGTCCGGACCCTCTTGCCATTTTCTTGACTCCGTCTTCGCCACAGAGGCGACCTGAACTAACATCTCGATTCGGCTTTAATTCATTAAAGTAAATCCTAGAGCAAGCAACGACATTTTTCTGCCGCTCTCCTCCTCGTCCCTTGTAGTAATCACAACAAAAATGTCCGAAGACGACGAAAACAAATCATTGTTTTCAGAAGCGATAATCCACCAGCTGATCAGCACTCGGCAAAACAGTTCAAAACTTCGCGGTTTGTGCTATGAGAATGGATATCAGGATAGTCATAGAGCAATTAGGCAGTCATAATCTAAAATGCAAAATCTGGCAAAAAGTAAAGTTTACATCACGGTCTTAGAATAACAGGTCTGGACACTAGCCTATCTAACAATGCTATTGAGTTGACCCTGTTATGACTGAAAGCGCCACTAGCAATGAAGTGTTGTTTTAACATTGCAGTATAGCCTCGTACTAGTAATGCTCCTAGCAGCTCCAACACGAGTTTTCTCCTTGTAGTCCCATTTACGCAATGTTAAAACAACCCCAGAGTGCCAGTACCTTATTTTTTCTATGGTGCCAGTGGCACCAATCAGTCATAACGGGGTCAATTTTCAACTCCAAGCGTCCACTGTTCCTCTATGGCCGTGGTTTACATATTACCGTACAATAAGCAAAATTATTACACATATATATAATAATCTGAGGTCTGGTGAAAATTAAATAATGTCTCACATATAATAACAAATAAAATCACGTAGGAAAATAAACAAATACTGACACGTTACAATACCTACTGTTTCAGTTTGACAGTGTACCGCGTAGATTATAAATCATTGAGATAACTGCGTTTTATACTAACTCAGATTCATTAGATAAATTTTATCAACGACCATTTAAACTAATTTTAGTTATAAATCCAAATTACTTTACAGACAAAAATATGCACGGATTTTTTCAACGCTCCAATCAATTTGTTGTCGTTCGTTAGGCAGAATATGTGCTACACACGGCACCCACTTGCTACGAGTCGTGTGTTATAAAGACATTTCACGGCCTCTTCACTACTCAATGATAGCAGCAAACCAGTACTAAGTTTTACTATGCAGTAACGTTTGTGAAACATGTCGAGTTTGTAACATTTTCCTGAGAGAACAGACGTGCCCTTAGACGTCCCATCAAGGACTTCGAAAACAACAAGTCACGTGGATTCAGAGGGTTTGGTGGAGGATGGAGAGGGGTAAACAGTAAATGCTGGTGAAGGAGTGGAATGCACTGCGGGAGGTGTTGGTGACTGCAAGGGGGGTTGGAAAGATTAGGAAGAGACTGGAGGGTTGATGCTGCAGGGATGGGGAGGAGCATGCGCACATCCGGGCGACTGTAAAACTTATGTATTATTATTTTGGGCATAGCGTAGCATAGTCTATTGCATCCATCAGATCTTTCTGTGTACATTTTTGTACAAAGATATTGGACAAGTTACGGAAATGCTAATGGGCGGTAGCGTCTCGTCGAAGTGATTAAAGACGGCGATACACGTCTTTATTCCACGAGGTGAGCTGAGAGGGAGAAAAAGGCCATGGCCTTTCAGAAAAAAAAAAATCAGCATTAGTTAGGAGCGATCTCGAAGAAGACATGGAAAACCGAAATAAGGACGGCTGGCGCAAGGAATCAAATCTGGGTCCACCCGAAGGCGAGTTCAACGTGTTAACCATTGCGCCATCTCTATGGTCGAAAACTACTGTTATGTGTGAACAATTACGACGCCTACAACAGGGACTACGAGTGAAAATATCTACTGTGACTTACCTTTATTGTAGAAGTTGGCCGGCGCGCAGTGGAGTATTTGTACCGAAATCCTGGCCAAAAATATTTTTTACATTATTTGAAGTCAAAACAGTATTGACGACTTTCTGTGAACTATTTTTGTAAGAAAACGCTTAAATGAAGCTCTTGTGCGGCCAAAGAACAAATGGCTGTAACACTAAAATAAAAGCACAGCCTATTAATAGGAAATTAGTTTACATTGCTTATACATTTTACATTTACTTCTGTATTCATACCAGTCTTTATATGTGATAAGTTATTTACAAAAATGAGTCGCATTTATTCTCAGCCTTCAATGTAGTTTCTAGTGTCTTTACGACGAACGTGCACTGTGTTAATCCGAGTCTTCTGAGCTACAGGTACGGTTCTCCTCTGCTTCCTCATAATAATATTCAGCTTCTTCATCGCACTCATCTTCGCTTTTTTTGGAAGAATGAATTCCAGCCATCTCTGGCAGAAGAAGCTCCAGAGTCTCGCTGCTATATGACTTACTTTTTTTTCCTTCGCCTCTGTGTAGAGCAGCTCAGAAAAGGATCACTACTTAACAGCAGCCTATTAAGGACATCTCTGTTGCAGACTTCTCTGTTAAATTTTCGGGAATACTTCGTCCTGTACATCCGGAAATGTTTGTTCCTAGCCTCAGCAGCTTTTTCTTATAGTTGGCCTATAGGCAGAATAGCTTCCTTAATAACTGCAGCTCCATGCATCAATATTTTGTGCATTGTTGGACTCATGGGATGCCAACTATAGAGGCTCGCATATAGCTTGGTTGTATCCAAGAGGTCTTGACACTGCGTATGTTCTCCAGCAAGAGAAAGTGACCCCTTCATGTCGCCGAGCGCTAGTAGTAATTTGGTGGAAGATTTGTCTTGTTTACATCTCACGTTTTAACATTTTTGCAATTATTTACATAAAATAATGTTAATAAGATAAGCTGATATAGAATATGCATGTTCCATGTCCATAAATGCATTGGCATGTGTGGAACTGTTTATAAATGTAGTGTGAAGAAATATATTGTGTATTATTGTTTTAGTGAACATATTCGAACAAAAACTATATTTCGTGCACTACAAAATTTTAGAATCGTTGCAATGTGTATCTACATGTAAAAGATTGAAAAATTAAATTTTATTGTTGTAAAAAAATGTGTTCCAATACAAAATTACGTTCCAATTTTTTTTTTTTTTCGATATAACACGCGCAATTCCGATAACAACTTCACATTTTAAGCTAAGTAAAATACAAAAAACAAGACAAATCTTCCACCAAATTACTACTAGCGCTCGGCGACAAGAAGGGAGTCACATTTTATTCCTCAGTGTCAAGACCTCTACCTTCATAGACCGTGGTTGTATCATAAGCATACTTATGAAATTTTGTCTCATCAATATGGTGCCCACTTGAAATGGCTTCCAATATTGCGTTTAATATTTTAATAAGTTCAACATTTACGCCAATAATTTGTGATGCAGTGTCTGGTTCTGCAACGAAGCGTCTTTATGTGTTCCCATCATTCGTATTTCCAAATCTTTGCTTTGGAACATCAACAAATAATCCAAGCTCGATTTTAAACATTTTTTTAATGTTCTTTTTCGTATCCGCAACAATTCTCTCTTGTTCTGTACTTCTTACTTGCCAAATGCTAATTGGTATTCTGTATGACAAATGTAAAATTGATTCCAAAAACCTGATCCGTGTGTGCAGAGGGGACAATCCAAACGTCAAAGTATTGGGGTTTTCTGTGAAACCCTTATCTAATTTATTAAAATATTTTGACGTAGATCCACAGATGTAACACCTCATTGTAGAGGTCGTGCCAGTTGCAGCATTGCAGACTTTTCCATCAACCATTGTTAACAGTAAAGTGTGTCGAATCTTCACAACTCCATCAAAACTTGGCACTTCTGTTTCTTCCAACGACTTTAGTTGTTCCTCAATATACTTAATTTCGTCACGAGTAACATCTGCAGTTTCATGTACAAAACGGATGTGAATTGGCCTACAGAATCTTGTGGAGGAAAGTGTTGGGTTCTGCTATATAATTGTTTTCTCTTTATTGTTATTAGCAATTGGTTTTATGGGCACACATGAGCTGTGAAGAATATAGGCATCACTATCAGCTATGTTTTCAAATTTTTGTTTGAACTGTGTATGCTGAGAACCATCGCACCCCCATTTTGAGATTAATTCCAAATTGCGTTTTTCTTCTGAAGACAGTACTTGTAACACTTCTTCTAAGTATTTGCATAACCTTGAAGAGGTTTAATCCAATAAAGCCTGTAAATTAACTTCTGCTTTTGTTTCAGAAACGAGAATGGTGTCTTCGCTTGGGTAACATTTTTTTTTTTTTTTTTTATTTTGTGAGCAGTGAATAGCAAGTGTAAACATTTTTGTTTGCACTATATATTAATTGATATTGCTGTTTTGTTAATTCAGCTTGAACAAAAATAGACAGTGCTTCCAAAGGGGCGTGTTTTTTGTACTGTATTTTTGTTTAACAATAGTTCTTTTTTTATTTTACTAGCCCTTGTTAGCGTCTCAATGATTTTTTAAATTAAATCAGCCGCATCAGAATTTCCTGAAACTTTGTGATTCATTGTTGCAGCATATGTTAATTCTTGGGGGATGAACTGTTGTCTGAGTTCTGTTTTCCTGCGTTTTGTCCTCTCACTTGACTCAATGAAGTCCTTCGTAGTACGACCGCGACCTGAGGTAGTTGATGAAAAGTTGGGCACCTTAATGGTATGCGATAACCATTTACCACTGTTCTGGAGAAACCGTTCCTCTTTGTTATTAGATAAAGACCACCGTTTCTTAAAATCAGCTTTAAAATACCTGAGTAAGCGACTTAATGACTTTCTCTCCTCTTCTGGGCACTTTGTTATGTCAGCTACTCTGTGTTCCATAAAATGAAGCTTTTCAACAATGTACCTGTTTGAAGATTCCTGGAGTAGCCTAGTTCATATAATGACATTCTTGTAAATTCTTTTTCCATGTTCGGAACCTAAAACAAAATGAAATGATATTTATTACTGTAATTAAATATGACATAAAGTTTACACCTACATGTCATTTAAAACATTATCTAAATCTTATTTATGGTTACCGGTGTACGTAGTATCCTATCATTTCAATCCATTTCATGGCGACCTGAACATGCCCTCGCTAATGCTCACGCGAAAATTCGTACACAAATACATACACATATACGTAAACATATATAAGTCACTAGCACATTGTCACGGAACCATTCCCGAACTTAAATTTTCTGTAAAAACAAGTAGGCTACGTCTTTTATTTATATTATTATAATGTAGGCAATCACTTTAAAACCAATATCTTCTATCTTATCTACATCACGATAAATATCAACGTATAAGATTTTTAATAAATCTGTGTTAACAAAACCACATTTACGACTACATTAATGTCTGGATAAGAAGCGTGACTGAGACGAATAAAATAGTACACGCACAAAACATTGAAAGTGAATGTTTATGGGAATATTTCCACTCACGAAATTAAGAGAGGAGCATCACATAGGGTATTTTCCTCAATTTATATTCTAATTCCTAGTCTCCAACACTTATCCCGCACATATCTCAGCATTGATGAATAAACAGGCTCATAATATTAATTTAAGCACACATATTCAATAGCAACGTGTACCTAGTTCTGTGATAGTTTTATTAGACTGTCTAGTGGTGCGAAACGTTTGGTAGGGACTGTAATGTTATTCTTTGTTATTTACGAATATCTGACAATGTATTAATATTACAAGAGCTATAATAAACCAAAGTAGAATTAGTTTTTCCAGTATCCTTTGATAGGCAACAGTCAAAATTTGTTAATCTGAAAGTTATTGTAAAAATACACACTAATGTTTAAAACTAGTGTTAAATAAAAATGGCAACTACATGCGGGACTCTTCTCTTCTAGTATTTAAACTTAATGGGCAACGTATTAAGGCTATGTTAAAACGACAGCCCGACAAGGCCCGACACACATTCAAAAAGTCTCTTGAATTCATAATTTGTTTTCTAACCTATCAAACACACATTTTACCCTACGTTTATAATTTATTACGGCACTTAAATAATTTTTCACAATAAAATATACATGGACATGAAGCACTCACCTTATTAAACAGTTGTACGAAATTTCATGACAATATGTCAATCCAATTAGCTAGTAGAAACACGCATGTTGAAGGAACACGAACGGTTGAACTGTCTTATCACAAGCACGTCCACACACAAAGACATCCGCTCTTCAACTGAGCGTAGCAGTCACCGGATATGATTCATGGTATCAAAATAGACCCTGCTCGACTAGCAATATGAAAAAACAATTTCTGCTGTTACTACACGAAATTTTTTTTCTTTTCATTTTTGGCTAGGATTTCGGTACAAATAGGCTACTCCACTGTGCGGCGTTCAAGGTCACCGTTCACCTGTGGCTACGTACAGTTTAACATGGTACTAGGAAAACCTGTAGTAGAATTAACTTTTGTAAAACTAAGAATGTATGGAAAGAAAATGTGTTTTCTTATGGGAGAGCTTGGCACAGGGAAAATTTCTGCCGCTAGTTTCGCTACAATTGCTAAAGGATCAAAAATACGAAAACGTAGTAAAATTAGATTTAAACAGGCTTGGAAATGATATAAGTCGTTCAATTTTAATTTAAAGTGAAAGAAACCAGTTTCGCGTTTTAAATTATCAACTTAATATAACAAAGCTCTGTGATTCGTCAGTTTGTACCCATTACAGATACCAGCGCTCAAGGGGTAGACATTTACCCTGTGACAAACTTTTAACATTGATCATTTTAACCTGTAATCTGTAGTAGAATTAAAAACTCACAAATTCAAAACGCCCGCTATTATTTTCCCGCCACTTCACCTGCTTCTGCACTTTCCGTTTTGATACCAAAACATAACGATTTTGGTCTGTAACTGCTGCACTCAGAAGTATTACCAAATACGTATTTGCTTGTTTGATATTTTGCTATTACGAACATCCCACGATTTAAAACATTCAGCGTTCATTTATCTACCACGCACGTCTAAAGGTTGATTATTTGTATTTTTTGGTAGTTGCCAATACTGCGTTGTCTAGGTAACTGGTTTAATAATAAAACAAAACATGTCGGCGATTGACATTCGATATTTCGATGTAGTAGAGTCAATAACGTTGTAAAATATCGTAGTTGCTTAGGCTCATACTTCTATGCTTTCGAAATACTTACAAAATAGCTAAAAATATGTCACTACGAAAAATTGACGAAGATTTTGGCGAATCATCAATTATAAAGGTAATTACGTTTTTCAGATGTAGGCTATTTCTAGACATATAGTTTATTAATGAAAAATGTTTCTAGTGACGTTCTAAGTAGTCTTACTTTAAAAAAAATTTAGTTAGGTTTGTTTAGATTAGTTTAAGTCAGTTTAGGTTAGTTAAATTAGTTGTCAGTTTAGGTTGGTTTAAGTTAGGTTTGGTTAGGATAAGTTAGGTAACCTAACCTTATATTAGGTTAGGTAAAGTTAGGTTACCTAACTGAACCTAACCTAATCTAACTTAAACTAACCTAATCTAACTTAAACCAACCTAATCTAACTTTAACTAACCTAATCTAACTTAAACTAACCTAATCTAACTTAAACTAACCTAAACTAACTTAAACTAACCTAAACTAACTTAAACTAACCTAATCTAACTCACGGCCGTAGAAGAACAGGTCTGGACACTCGCCTGGAAACTTGACCCCTTTGTTGTTTGGCTGTAGTTCACCAAGTTACAGAGAATATTGTGTTTTATTGGCGCTTCAGTTTGGGCGTTCGGACTCAAACTCCGCCCACTTCCTTTCCACTAAGTTAAACAATTTATCAAAAAGTATTTTTTATCAATTTATGAAATACGTCCTTCCCTCACAAATTTAAGAAAATGGCTCCAGCAATCTTTATTTACTTTATAAATTAAACAATGGAAAAAAGTGGACGGAGTTTTGAGTTAGACCGCCTGGAAAACAGCTCAAAAAAGTACGACATTCTCTGTAACTTGACGAACTACAGCCAAACAACAATGGGGTCAAGAAAAATACATTGGTAGATAGGCGAGTGTCCAGACCTGTTCTTCTACAGCCGTGATCTAACTTAAACTAACCTAACAACCTAACCTAAAAATGCTAACCTAACAAAAAATTATTTTTACGTAGGACTACTTAGAACGTCACTAGAAACATTTTTCATTAACAAACTATATGTCTAATTTCAATAGTTTGGCCGGTACATGATGATTAGCTAAACTTACCCCATCGGAGACGGACACATGTAAAATCATGTTGGACTTCTTGTTCAGCTCCAGTACTTTCAGCAGCAGTTTTTACATCAACCAGAAAACTAATGTTTCGTCATTTCTTAAACTCTTAGTGTGTTCTGTTACTTTTTTCAATGCTGTTATAGCAGTTGCAAGTTCCATGGTTATCTTCTGAAGCATCTTGCTCAAGATGTTAATTTATTGAGAATATCATGCCGTATAACAAGACAACACTTCGGAACTTAAAATCTAGGTGATGTTTTATTTGCCATAGACCCAGTTTCATATCTTGTCTTTCTGTCGAAGCTGATGTCAGTCACGTGGAGGAGAGCATCATAAAAGTCTTTGTTGTAGTACCTCAATGGGCGTATGGCAGAGATCCAAGCCTCCCATCGAGTTCTACTTAATGGTTTTAATGTCAGTGATGTGATATGTTTCTTCAGGATGTCCCAACGATGTGTGGATGCAGAAAAAAATACAAATAGCTTTTGAAAATGTATCAAAAAAGCACTTCAATGTTAGAGGTTTCAGTTGCATTATTAACAACAGAAAAAATTAAGCTCAAGTGTTCGTTTTTGGACACCAACATTCTTTCCCTTCATGTTAGCGCCGTTGTCATAACCTTGTCCTCTCATGTTTTTCACTTGAATATTTATACCACTTAATAAAATGTTCAAAATACTCTGTCACGGCTGCGCCAGTTGTTTTCTCAAGTGGAGCAAACCCTAGAAAAGGTTCTTGTACCTTTATGTTGCCTGGTTCCAAATTGACGAATCTAACAATTACACTCATTTGTTCGACGTGGCTAATATCTGGGGTGCAGTCAGTGATAATAGTTAACAGTAGTATTTGGCTTTTTTTTAGCATAGACATGATTTTGGTTTTAAGTGCATGCGAGAGGAGTAAGAAAATTAGTTCATTTTAATTATCTTTACTCAAATAGCGTGTCTTCCGAGGCTGTGATGCCTTAGCCAACCTCATAAAATGATCAGACATAACATCATCAAATTTGGCAATAAGCTGTACGAGCTTTAAGAAATTTCCAAAAATGTATAATGACTATCAGATATTATAAAACTGATTGCCAATGACGAGTTTCAGCATCCACTATTTTTTTATTTTCTTCTTCAGTAGTCTTGTTGCTTTTCAATCTAGCAGACAACTCCGTCCATTGTTTATGACAGTCCAGATGATTTTTAGACATTTCATGCTCACTGAAGTAAGTGCCATAGTGATTGAAGAGAATAGTGTGCAGCAAAAATAAAAAATGGAATTTTTATCAGAAGACTATAGAAGCCAAGTACGATAAGCAGTCTCTCCATTGTCTAATGTGTGCTTATAATAAGCAACGGAAATTTTCTGCCTTTTGAATTTAGTGGGAAAGGATAGTTGTGGCCTAACTTTTCGGGTCGGCCTCATTTTATGAGTTCTTGCCTCAACTTATAAACAGTTTCTGGCCATTTCCCAGGATCATTACATATTTCCACGGGAATTTTAGTTTTTACAGATGTATATAAATCTGTATCTTACGTACTTTCCTGTAAGCTCTTTGCAATTACAATCTTGGTTTATGAGTTTGAAGACAGAGCAAGGGGAGCGCTTATAATGTCAGACGAGATTTTCGAACAACTGGCAGTGCCTATTGACATTGGCATATTCCTTTCCACTTGTCTATTGTTCATCCTGTTCCACTTTATCTCACATAGTGTTCTTCTTGTTCTCTAACTTCAAAAATTTGCACAATGGGTCACTTTGGGATTGAGTTGCAATTTCACGTACTGCTTTTTTTTTCATTAGGCGTACTCAGCACCAGATAACTTTTTTCTATGATTCAACTTTTTAAATTTCAATATTACTTCCACAAACACGAACCAAACACATCACCTAACCTCCTAACCAACTCATTCACTTCCATCCTCCACTTAAAGGCAGGTGTGTGCAGTAGCTCACGGCACATTCTCTTAAAGTAGAGGGAGAAGCTGCCGGCTCAGTCTTACCAATACTAGCTGTGAGTTCGCCATGACTACCAGACAGTGAGGGTGATAAGATATACAATTCTCGACTTGTAATGTGACAACTACGTGTCTGCTGCACCTGACAGTGGGTGATGCTGTGTGAGTTGGATCGTGGTATTGAATCCAGCCAATAAGTGGAGGGCCCGAGGAATGCTTGACTGCTCACACCACACTCTCGCATGGCGTCAGTCTACCCGCCCGTCCTGCCACCGCTGCCCCAACGCTTCTGCCGCCCTGTGCACTTGCACGGTTTGCACCCCTGGTTACGCCAGCCCTGTTCTCCCATTTTGAAAGTTATGAAATAGGCCTATTAACAGAAAATCATTATGTTTTAAGAACTTGGGCCTCTACAAACAATGCAATATTTTTTAACTTACTTCTTATATTCTAGAAGCTTTAAATAATTAAAATCATGTAGTTGACTTATTTTGTCCCTAGATTTTTGATTGTAACATATTATTAGGAAAGCTTTAGCTTTTAGAGATACGAGGTAATGGATATAATTTGATTGCTTCATATCTTAAAGGAAGAGAGCAGAAAGTAACTTTGTTAGACAATCTCACTGGAAGTTCAGTTCATTCTGATTGGAGACTTGTATGTAATGGCGTTCCTCAAGGCTCTATTTTAGGCCCCTTTTCTTAATTTTTTCCATGAACCACGAATCTAAAGTAATATTATTAATTGATGATACTAGTATATTGATAAAAAGTAAAGCTTTAAATGAATTTTCAAAGTTATGTCATGGTGCTTTCGAAAAATTGTCCAAATGGTTTGCTGCAAATTAATTGATGCTAGACGTTGATAAGACCAAGCTAGCTTAATTAAATTTCATACAATAAATGAATCTGATCTACTCTTTTCAATCAAAATAACGACCAGAAGGTGATGAACTATGAACATATTAAATTTCTAGAATTGGGTTGGAATGATACCTTAACCTGGAAACCACATTTAAGTAATATTTCACTTAAATTAAGGCTGTGTCTCAAATAGCCCAGAGAGTACTCTCTCGCACCCTCTTGACGTCACAGAGTGTACTCTCTCGTACCCTCTTGACGTCACAGAGTGTACTCTCTCGCACCCTCTTGACGTCACAGAGTGTACTCCCTCGCACCCTCTTGACGTCACAGAGTGTACTCCCTCGCACCCTCTTGACGTCACAGAGTGTACTCTCTGCTGTCCCAAATTTGAGGGAGAGTGAGTCAGAGTGAGCGACAATGCTCCCATTCGCCCACTCTGCAGGAAGACATCCGAGGGTGGCTGTCTCAATTTAATTGAAGAGGGAACCAGAGTGGTCGAGAGGGTGGAGTGAGAGTGAACACACTCTTACACTCTTTATTTGAGACCCGGCCTAAGTACAGCCTGTTTTGTTATCATAAATCTGACTAGTGTGGTATCTCCTGAAGTCCTCAAAATAATATATTTTGCTTATTTTCATGAAGTTTATATGTTTTATATGGTAGGGCTATCATGTTTTGGGCACTGGCACCAATTATTCATGTAGGCCTATATGAGTTTTATGAAAGTAAATGTTCGTAGAAATTTTTGTCTTTACACTTTTTAAATTATTTTAATTTAATGTTGTTATTTTTATAGGAACGTTGAATTATGTACCCTAGTTATTTGATTTTGCCTATGGCTGTAAGCAATTTCTTCAGACAATAGAATATCAATCGCTCAATCAATAGTAAGAGAAACTTTCTTCTTCAGAAGAAAGCTATAGGCCTAAGAATTATTAGCATAGTAAAACCAAGATATTCATGTCACAAATTATTTACACAGCTGGGTGTTCTCACTGCAGTGATCTGCCAGTACATATATTATTCGTAATATTACCTCTCTAATAACCAAGAGACCTGTAAATAATTAACTAAAATTAACGCTCATAATACAATAACTGCCTTAAATTACTTCAAACCAGTAAGTACCTTAAAACTTTTCCAAAGCAGAGCATTTTGTTCTAGTATTAAATTATTTAATAAGCTGCTTGACAACTGTAAAATAAGTTGTCAAGTCAAACCCCAAATTGTTTTATAAGAAGCTGAAAACATATCTTTAGGCACACCCCTTCTATTCATTGGAAAAATATAACTCTTGCTTTTGTGTATAAATTAATATGCTAAGACTAGGGCTTATGTCTTCAAATTGCATATTTTACATGTTTTTTTTATCTACCATCACTTCAATGATTGATATTTAACTTAGTTATGACTAGAGCCCACGATTTTTCGAGAAAAGTAGGCTATTCTGCAACAGTTTGTGTCAATGCTTTATATGCTCATATGAAGCTGTGCTTCATGGTTATTGGCAGAATGTATTATTGCACAGACGTGGCTCCTTTGACTGTACCAACAGGAACTAGGTTACTACGACTGTGCGACACCACACGTCTGTGATTTGCGGGTAGATCCCCGAGACGCTGAGAGTTAAAAACAACCAATCACTGACCATGAAGCAGAGCTTCATATGTGCACATAAGGCATTGAAACAAACTGTTGAAGAATTATTTTTGCAAAAATCGTAGGCTCTAATTATGACTATTGTTTTTCTATCCATCATCATCTTAACGACCAACTATTTGAAAACTTTTAGTTTACTTTGTGTTGCTGTTACATACTGTTTTCATATGACAAACACTACATCGCTAGCCTTGTTTCTGTTATGGGGTTTTATAGTGTGTTTTGAAACAATAAACAACACAAACCAAAGAACTAGTGATTTGGTAGTTCTGGAATAAAAAAACTGTTAACTAAATCCAACTAGGTCTAGATCTGTACTTGTTTGACTCATTGGGACCATTTATACATATATGTAACAAGTAAGTTGTGTCCAGAAGTTCCCAGCATTGCAAATTATGCTGCAAGTTTATTTAATTTAAACTTCTTCCAAATTTAGTAAATGTAAATTTTATATAAAATTTTTAGTATGGAATTCCTAATGATTTTTACGACAATGTGCATTTGAAATTTAAATTGATGCAAACTTCATGTTATAGACATGATCTTACTTCGATGGCCGTGGCTGTAAATATTCATCACAATGGAATAACACAACATTTTGACTGAGCATCAATATAGTTTTCAAGTACTGGTTTAGTCAAGTAAGTATCTTAATGGTGATAAAATTAATCTTTTTTAATTTTTTTCTGAACAGAAAATGTACAATTTACAGTGATAATCGTATTTGCATGATAATACAATTTTAGGTGTGTAAATTGACGAAAATATTAGTTGTATGAAAACACAAAACAGGGGCTTACCCCTACTGATAAACTATGCTTAGCCTGTTTTGTGCTATGAAGTCTGTGACACAAATGTGGCTTGTATAGCAGGCACTTTAGAGTTTGAGAGCCTACTTTGGTGCTATCAGCTACCGGTATAGGATAACATTTTTGGTATATAACTACATATTATTAAAAGAATGAGCGCTAACTAATGCAAAGATAATTAATTTGTGTATTCAAAAATAAACACAGGAAAACCAATTGTAAACCTCTAAAAACATCCCCTTTATCCTCCTGTATCCACATCTGTGATTCTGTGTTAAGTTACGTATTTTTCGAAAAAGTGTAGGCCCACTTATTCATTACCCCATCTTACACTCAAATACACAACTATATTACAAGCGCTATGTTAAAATATGAAGCCAGTGGTAAGACCCATACAATAAAATCAGTACTTTAACTAAGTGATCTAGCTCTCATTGCAGTCAACAATGTTTGCAGTGAGAATACACTGATGTTCCTAAACTTAGGCCTATGTCTTATTTTCCCAGGAGTGGTTTGCAGAGTGTTTGGATTCTGCTTGCTGTGTTTATATGTTATTGGAATAAATTATTCACTCTTACAAGTTTACCCTGCAATTTTTCCTGTGACTTGCTTATCACAAGACAAAATTACAGGTTTTAAGGATCCTCTGTACCTGTAGTTGAAGTACGTTGCACCGACTTACAATTATTATTGTTGTATTGAACATATTTATTGCATTACATTTGTGTGGGTACATAACTAATACACATTTTAAACTAGGACCCATTCGCTATCAATTTTAAGGATTGGGCACGTTTATAAAAAATTAGGGACACATATTAGAAACATGTTTTTGGGTCCCTCAGAATGGCATAAAACTGCTTTTACAGACTGCTGTATCTATGAAAATACCCACCAGATTAAAAGAATTCAAAAATAGGAACATGTTAAAATTTAAACCATACTATTTGCAAATAAAATATTGTCACCTCTTAAAATACAGAAGGAAAAACGGCCAGTGGTGTGTTTTGTATGTAGAGGTGATACTGCATTACGTACACCGTTGGCTGCTCCATATATTGTGTGCCTCGTGCACACACCCAAACACAATCTATCTAGGAAAGTCCCATTATCATGTCCCTTCTTCTTTATTAAGTTACATAACAATTATACGAGCAAGTTCGCGGAAAGTGATGTTGAGGAAAGTGAGATGAGCAGAAGGATAAAATATTTTTGGATGGCGACACAATCATGTTGCATCTTGTCAACTGCTTCCTAGCACCTCACATATTCAGAGCAGTTTGATTGCTAAAGAAAATGAGTTTAAGGTTTGCTTAAATATGAGATAAGCAGACTGTAATAGAAGTTAACAGAGAAATAAGTTATTCTAAACTGATGAAAGTAGCGTTCTTATGTAAGTTTCTAATGGTTTGTACCCTGCCTTTTCGTAAGGTGTGTCAGTTCTGGCTTAGTACCATTACACTACTGCTGTATTATGGTAGTAGTCAAACTTATCACCAATTGTGTTAGGTCCTACAGGTAAAATTAAAATGAAAATCATAATTACGGTACCTCAAATAAATTGCTAAGTCAAGATTCTATCATTCATGCTGTCAATAAGCATACAAAAAAGTACTTATTGTTGGTCTAGACTTTGACGGTCCTCTCTTTTCCATTATCATAAACAATTTTAATTTTATCTGCGTAGTTGCCGACTTCATCATCCATTTACATGTCAAGATTATTTAGGCTGTTCGTCCATTCAGATGAGCCATTTTCTTTGATTTAAGTTGATTCACAGCAGAAACATTTCTTGTTCTATATTGTCTGTGGAATTTTCATAAGTTTTGTTTAAATCAGCCATAAGTGTTTTCTAAACAATCTATTCATTAATTATTTTATTCAAGTGCCATTGCTGTGTACACAATCAAGAATATCTTTCAGTTCAGTAGTGTTCTGTTTGCTTGATGATACTATATAACATTTAATGTGCTCATACTTACGAATGGTACAAAAATGCACATGCAGGTTTTCAAGTGTATAATATTCCCTTTTTTCACGTTAAATTGTCACTGGCCACTGCACTCGGAATGAAAACTGAACCGTACAGTTTTATCACAATTATGTGATTATGTGAGCTAAGAATAATATTTTTCAAATAAGCGCAGTGATGTATTGGCAGTTTTGATCTTTCTTTTGCTGTGGCAACAATAGGATGAACTGTAGTTTAGTTGACAATGGCTAGGGGTTGAGACACATTGCAGAGACTGAATTTTCCATAGCTCTCGTCACATATGTATGGCAGTATCGATGAAGCAGATACAAGATCTCTATCACCAGATGGTGTAGACTACAGCTGTCGAGATATTTCCAATGTGCAGTTACCATATGGTCATGGGTCGGAAGATTATTATGATCAGCAGGTATGGATGGTTCCTGCCTACATGGTGCATCTGCATGCCCAACATTTTTGTAGATACAGTATTCCAAGGTATAGTCTGGACAGTATAAGTTTGCATTGTTTTGATACTGCTCCTCCAAGAAAGATGCCTGACTTCCTAGAAAATCAGGTTCTCTGCAATCTGTTCACAGACACTGTTCTCAGAATTGTCAAAACCAGGCAATCTTGTACTATACTGGTACAGACTATATGCATGAAATTTATATTAGAGGGCCTAGACCTACAAAGTACCTAATACTTGGCTATTTCAAAGACATTCTTACTTTCGGAATAATTGTAGTCTATCTCGCTTTGTAGTAGTATGCCCTACAAAAATGTACTGTAGAAGGGAAACAGTGCATGCATGTTGAGTATACTGTAGTCATAATCATCTCTAGTAGAAGAATTTGTGGTCTACCATGGCAGTGGCTTCCCCTCATTCAGTGGTCTCTCCTACATACTAGTTAATCAGGGTGAGTCACAGTCTAGGTAGAGCACAAAGCTCTTTGCATGATTGCTACTTCAAAGACTAGCCTTTCACTGGTGATGTCAGTGGTATTAGTATGTTCATTGTAACTTTGAAATGTTTATGTTTTAAGAAAATTCATGTCAACTGTAACATAATAATCCTTCTCCCTATCTGCGCTCTTAGAGACTATGGTTCGAGACCCATCCATTGCATGATTCAAACATTCAGCATCAAGCTGTATCTGTGTAGCTTGAAGTCAGGTGTGAGCTAGTCGCAGAGCTTGAGGAATGGCGGGAGCACCGCACAGCTGTGAATAATGGTGGGTCTGATGCTCAACGTTAGGAGATACTGCCTCCTTGTGGGTAGAAGACCACACCAGTGTAGAAATGTATACAATCATGCAGACAGAACGTGTTTATGTAGCCTGTTTCTGAAATATGTGACCAAATTTTGCCAGGGGTTTGCTGATGGAATAAGAATAAATTTGGTGTGTGCCACCCTTGAGCCATCACAAGTATCAAGGATTGTAACAACCCATAAAGAATAAGTCCAAAAAACATATTGTGTGGATCTTATGAAAACTGCTCTAGTGTTAGAGGAACTGACACTCTCTCTCGAGCGGGATGAGATCAATTTAATTTAGATGTTATATGAGATGTTAGGGTGGGCGCCAGCAATACTCCCCAGTATTACACTTCGAGACTCTTACATTCAGGGGGTGGTCTGTCCAGGTACTGTTAATGATCCCACTCGACGGTGTTACTGATTGTTTTATACTGATAGGTACATGAGCACTAGGGTATGAGGGTGAACAAAATTACTAATTGAATACTGCGACTGATAATTACGTTTCGATACACTGTTTTATTATGCGTCTGCTTACATGTGCCTTAAAGAAAATTACGTTAAT